>JBBPKN010001444.1:0-16284 GCA_038089275.1 Pulveroboletus cf. rosaemariae | reverse complement strand
AAGCAGGGAAAATTTTCCCATGGGTGTCATTTTCATGATAGGGCAATAACAGGGAAGCATGAAAGACTGGATGAATCTTTCAAAAGGCAGGGAGGCAAAGACAATAGGTAATTAGGGACAGGACATTAGTGATAGTGAAAGGTCCTTTCTGTTTGGGCAAGAGTCTTGGGTGAACAATAGCCTATTTCAAATTTCTGGCTTCTAGTCACATCTTATCTCCTTTAAGGAAAGGGGAAAATGAGGAATGGATGTGGGAGGCCATTGTCTGGTGTACAAGGTTATAAACAGCAAGAGCTTTATTCCATGCTGCTAGAAGGGCTTTGATTCTGTTAGAGATGCTAGGCATGGAAGATTTCTCAATGATAGAGGGAAGGGCATGTGATTTATACCCTATTATGAGGTAGAATGGCAACTGGCCAGTGATGGAGTGAGAGTGGCAATTGTGAACAAACTTGGCATGGATAATGGAATCAGCCCATCTGGTGGGGTTGGATCTGCAGTAAATGTGGAGATAGATCTCAATCTCCTGATTAATGCATTCAGTTTCACCACAAGTCTGTGAGTAATATGCAGTGAAGAGAGAGAGATTGTACTCAAGGAGTTTACCAAGCTCCTTAGTAAAGACAGAGGCAAATTGTTATAAATGTTTTGATGTACTCCGGAGTGGATGGGGCTTGGCTTCACCTTATGTGGTGTGCCCTTATGCTAGTACTGAGTGCCCTGATTTTCAGAGGGGTTGGAAACTATCGGAGGTTTGGGATTGGCCGTAGGGCTTTTTCCCAACAAGAGGCATAACATCAAGCTGTGGAATAAGTTGAGGGACTTTAGGGTAGGGTACAACATCAAGTCATGAGGCAGAAGGGGTCTGGGGGGGGGGAATCATAACATCATATTATGGTTGATCTTCAAACTGAAGTACAAGATACAGAACTCCAGTACTTATACCTTAGGGAGACAGATTATCTAAGGAGGGAATGGAGATATGAAAGGAGTTGTCTCATAAGCGAAGCAGGTGCCAATGCATCCTGGATATGAATGGAGATATCAGAGGAGACAACATTGAATAATGTCAAACTGAAACTAAGTAATAACAGGAAGAAGCATGGCACAAAGGAACAGGAACAGAAAGTAAGGTTGGGGAAACAATGGAGTTGTATCGGAATGGTACAGAGTTAGCATAGGTAAAGTTGTAATCAATTGTTAGGTCAGAAAAAATGGAGATAAAGAGAACTAGGAAACATGCAGCTTAAAGCATAAAAACAACTGGAGTTGCATTGGAGACATAGTGGAGTTGACCTGTTGGCATGGGATGTGATAGTATTTCCCTCTTAAGGCCTGAACCCCTGAAGGCTGTGAAGCACATGCTCTTGATGAATAAGTGAGCAGAGCAGGCATCAGGGTTTAGCTGGCCAGAAAACCATAAAAGCAAATACCACCCCAGAGACTTCCACCCCAGTAGCCCTCATCATGTCTTCCTTCACTGACATTCACACCTGGTCTGATGAGCACCTGGAGAAGCACATCAAAGATGAAGAGGAGCTTGGTGATGTGAAGTATGCCAAGTGGAAGTGGCAGGGAAAAGTAAGTAGAGAGGAGAAGGCTCAGAAGAAAGCAGAGGAGGCTTGGAAAGCAGTGGTGGTGGTCCAAAAATGGGTGAGTATTGGAAATGGGGTCTGAACCTAGCACTCTAATACTGGCTTAGATGGAGGAGCTTCACCAAGCCCAGGAGGTGGGGTCAAGTAATGGCAATGGCAAGAGAAGAGCGAAAGAGGGACTGGGGTGCTGGAGATGCAATGACCAGGAACTGGGGTGCCAGATGGGCCCAGGCAAGTCAACATCATGCCTTGCCTGTATAGAGGCAAAGGTGAGATGCATATGCCCTGGCCAGAAGAAGCCAGAGAGGAAGTGGAGACAGAAGGTGGGAGAGGAAGGGGTGCCCAATAGTAGGGCAGACTCAGAGGAAACAGAGGAGGGTCTACAGCAGGTGGCTGAGGGCTGTTACCTGATGGGGGCATCAATAAGGGAGGTGGGCCAGAAGGTATGGTGAGAGGCCAAATGCAAGAACTGGCTGCTGGAGTGGCTGGTTGATGCATTGGGAATGGCATGGGCAGAGGAGACCAGAGAAGCTGGAAGTTTGGGGAGCAAGGATAAGGTGGCAGTGGAGCTGTCAGAACTGTGTGTGAAGGTTGGTGAAATTTCCATGGTAGACAAGGAGATCAAAAAGATGATCTTAGAATAGGTAGAGGATCTTGTGATTAGATCACTAGATCTACTACAGTTGGTTAATCATAAGATGGCCCAGGTTTGTCCAGGTAATGGAGATGAAACTCCTCAACAATCTCTGAAGCATGCCCTAATTCAGTGGCAAGGAGCCACAAGGTCTCCTTATCAGTATCCTCATAACCTAACCACTTAACCAAATATAGTAATTTGCAGTTCCTTTGCCTACGATCTATCTTTGAGTCTAGGATTTCGGAAATCTCAAACTCTGGTTCACCATCAATCTCAACTGGTGGTAAAGGTGGTTGCACACGATCTGGGATTACATTGGGGACAGAGGGTTCAAGTTGAGAAACATGAAAGACTGGATGAACAGACTTCATGTTCTCCAGGAGATGGAGTGTGAAGGACAGTGAGCCCACCTGAGTGATAATGGAATAAGGACCTAAGTTCTTTTCAGCGAGTTTCTTGGAAGGCCTCATAGTCCTAAAGTACTTAGCCTTGATGAATACCTGGTCACCTACTTTAAAGTCCAGTGCTGGAGATTGTTGGGCATCTGTGGGTCCTTGGTATCTGACTTGGGCGGCAGCTACTTCTTCACAAAGGAAGGTATGGAGAGAGTCAAGGTCTATGATATATTCTCGAGCTTGGGTGGAGGTGAGATCACATTCCAGGTGCATGGAGATGTTCAGATGGTAGCCCTTGTTTGTGAAGAAAGGAGAAACACCTGTGGTAGCATTAGGGGCATTGTTATAAGTGAACTCCATGAGGGGCAGGAGTTCGGACCAGTTGTTCTGCTAATAGTTGCAATAAATGCGTAGATACTGCTCCAGGGTTTGGTTCATTTTCTTAGTTTGACTGTCACCCTCTGGATAATACCTGGAGGTGAAGTGGAGACGGATATTGAGGGCTTGACCCAGAGAATGGAAGAAATGGGAAACAAACTCAGAACCTTGATCAGAGGTGATGTGGAAGGGAACTCCATGTTTGGAAAACACATGAAGTAAGAAGAGTTTAGTAAGCTCTGGGGAGGTCACCTTGTTGTCTGTAGGAATGAAGACACACTGCTTCAATAGACAATCTACCACAATAAGGATGGTGGAGTGACCAGAGGAAGCTGGGAGCTATTCGATGAAATCCATAGAGATGGAATTCCATGGCTTTTCTGGAATGGGAAGCTGCTTGAGGAAACCATAGGGTTTGTAATGGGGTACCTTAGCATGGGTGCAAGCTGTACATGAAGAAATGTATTCCTTAATGAATGCTCAAATGTCAGGCCAGGTATACTCTTGGCAAATGAGCTTCAGTGTCCGATTCTGACTGAAGTGTCCAGATAAGGGGTGGTCATGCTTGTAGCAGAGGACCCGAAGTCAGAGGTCAGAAGCATTGGGGACATAGATGCAGTTGTCCAAATGCAAGAAACCTCCTGGATCTCTAGACCAACAAGAGTCAGATGGGAGGATACTGGAACAGTGGATAGAGGTGATAGAGTCAGAAGGGAGTGCTGAGATGATGTCACAATGGAGGGTTTCAATGTCAAAGAGGGATGTGGACCGGAAGACTGGAGATGCTAGGAAGGAAGCCCAGAGGAATGCAGTGAGTTGTTTCTGTGTGAACATGGGCCAGAAGTTATGTGGATTGATGAGGGCATAGTCGCCATTTCCCACACTGGGATAGACATCCCATTGTCTAGTTAGAGCATCAGATTTAGTGCCTAAACAGCCAGGGCAAAAACAGATGATTAGATTAAACTGAGAAAGAAACTCTGACCACCAGGCTTGCCAGCAGGTCAGAAGTTTAGACATAGCAAAATATTCCAGGTTCTTATGATCAGTAATGACATCCACTGGAGAACCAGAACCTTCAAGGTAATGATGCCAGGTCTTGAATGCAGTGAAAATAGCAAGAAGCTCCTTATCATGAGTGTCATAGTTGAGTTCTGGTGCAGTGAGCATACAGGAATAGAAAGCGACAGGGTGGACCTTGTCATCTGGGGACTGGAGGGAGAGGATTCCAGCTATGGCATAGTCAGAGGTGTTAGTCTCAACAATAAGAGGAGCATCAGGGATCCAATGGGTCAAAATAGGAGTGGAAATAAAAGCATCCTTGAGGTGCTGGAAAGCAGTGTGACAAGAAGTGTTGAAATCCCAACAAACAGACTTGTGGGTGAGGTAAGTCAGGGAAATGATGATGTTGGAGTAGCCTTGGATGAAGCAGCAGTAGAAGTTAGTGAAACTGAGAAAGGACTGAATATTCCTGATCTTGCGAGGCTTGGGCCAATCCAGGATGGATTGAACCTTTTCAGGGGACATTGTAAGCCCACAAGGAGAGAGTAAATACCCAAGATATTCAGTGGAATTGGTATGGAATTCGCATTTCTCAGGTTTGGCAAAGAGGCCATGCTTCCAGAGGCAGTGGAGGACTTCGTGGACATGCTTGATATGCGATGTCCAGTCAGCAGAGAAAATTAGGATATCATCCAAATAAATGATTACCGAAACATCAAGAAGATCAGCAAAGACAGAATTGATAAACTGCTGGAAAGCTGCAGGGGCATTGGTGAGCCCAAATGGCATGACAAGCCACTCATAGGAGCCATAGCACATACAGAAAGAGATTTTCCACTTGTTACCCTCAGTAATATAAACTAAATGGTAAGCATGCCTAAGGTTGAGTTTGGTATAGACAGTTGTGTAGCTCAGAGCATTAAGGAGATTGGAGATGCATAGGAGGGGGTAGTGGTCTTTTTTTGTGATCTTGTTGAGGCCTCGGAAATCTACACACAACCAGAGGGATCTGTCCTTCTTTTGGACAAAGAGGACAGGAGCAGCATGAGTGGATGCGGAGGGTTGGATAAAACCAGTAGCAAGATGTTTGTCCAGGAAAGTCCTGAGTGCTTCAAGCTTAGAGGGTGATAAAGAATAGGTGGTGCTGACAGGCAGTGAGGTGCCTTCTTCCAGCTTGATCTTCAGGTCAAATTTGCAGTGAGGGGCAAGAGTAGATGCCTTGCTTTTGCTAAACACATTAGCAAAATCGTGGTATTTCTGGGGAATGCCAGAAAGGTTGGCTGGAGGAGAAGCAATGGAAGTGGAACAGAGATGACTCTCCAGGGGTTGGAGCTGCAGATAGAACAGGACTGAGCCATCAAGGCTACAGGTACATGCAAATGCTGATAAGCTAAGTAGCTCAATCAACAGAGGTTTGGGGTTATGGGAACATGGTGAATCAGGTTTGAAGTCAGCTTGGGTTGGAGGAACCAGAGGCTGCGGAGGTGAGCTTGAAGGTGTTGGCATGTTTGGTTCAGATGATCAGAACAAGATATGACTTGATACCCAGTCAATCAACAGATTGTAGTGGGCAAGCCAGTTGTGTCCTAGAACAAGAGAACTAGATCCATCCAATGGAGTAACATAGAACATCATCAGAGTAATATCACTGGTGTCAAAACAAATAGAAAGATCAATGACATTCATAATCATAGAATTGGAAGAGCCATCAAACAGTCAGAGCTGCAACGAAGGAACAGAATAAGTCAGAAGATTGTAAGTACTGACTAACTTGGTGTCTACAAAGCAGTCTGAAGAACCAGAGTCAATCAGGATGGAAAACAGAGGAATTTTATGTGAAATAAGGATGACAAGAGGCATAAGTGAAGTATTATCTAGCAGAACAGATGTGTTAAGTTTAACCTCCAGTAAAGCATGGGAAGAATTAATGCAACCTCCAGCCCATGCAGAGTCTCAAAGGCTGTGGACTATTTTTTCACCTCTGAGACAGAGGCCTCTGATTTGGTTTCTGAAGTGGAGGTTTTGGCAACATGAGCTTTGGCTGACTTGGAGGAAGACTTGGGGCAGTCCTTTGCTATATGCCCTGTGATTCCACAGAACAAACAGAGGTGATTCTCCAGTCAATGCTTGTGTTCTTCAGTAGTGAGCTTACTGTTCTTACCAAGCTTGGATGATAAGTCCTGTTTCTGGGAAACTGTTATATTCCAAATCTCCGACCCAAATTCCGACCCCATTCCAACCTGGCTTACCACTCCTGCCCCTCAGCATTAAACGCTTCCCCAGACTTCCACTCCCACTCTGCCCATCCCACTTCCAGTCTATCTCTGCTCCAGTTAAGTACTACCCTAGTTTCCCTTCATCATCTCCAGACCTTCCCACTATAACTCCATTACCATTCCCGGTCAGCCACCATTACCATCATTGTTACTATTCCTGTTCCATTCCTGTTCCTTGCTCTCCCCTGTTTCATCCTGTCACCCTTCAGTTTCAGTCTGACATGATTGGACATTGTCTTCTTGACATCTCCATTCATTTCCTAGATACCTAGACATCTGCTTTGCTTCTAAGCTTGCACCTGTCTCATTTCGTTACACTCCTAGATAGTTCTGCCTCTCTGAGGTATAAGTACTGTAGTTCTGTATCTTGTACCTCAGTACGAATATCAACAAAAACACCAGAATCCTTTTGTCATTGTTCTCACACTGCACAAGCCCTTGGGCTTACTCTGACCCTCCAGGTTACTCCAGAATACCTCCGAGACTATGTGATATCCTCAAAGGAGTTGTAAAGCCTCACCCCCATGACTGGCCTTGTCACCCACCCCAACACCTATGTAAATCGGGACAATGGAGAAGTGCAAGGGCATACCCCATAAGATGAAGCTGAGTCCCATTCGACTATTAAAACCCTTCCCAGATTTCCCCAGAATTCTCCGGAGCATCCGGAGTTCTGATCTACCTCCAGCATCAAGGTTTTCAATTACAAGAGGAACTGGTTAAAAGTATACTCATCTTGGTATAGGTTTTAACAGTCTCTTTAAGAAGAATGGAAAGTTTTAACAGTATATTCGTACTCTCACTTGCACTTCTCTTGCTGTCACATAAGAATTGGTCTCCACTGACTCTCAATACTCAACTCCGAACCACCTGCATGCTTGGCACTTATGGGTGATCCTTTCAAAATCTCTGGAACTTCATTCCATCCCTTGCATCAGCTGTCAGGATATGAACACCAATGACACTGCCACAACCCTGTGCTCTTCTGGGTATTCAACCCCTAAGCTAACCTAGTCCTCATGGCACAAGCTCCTTACAGCCCCTGCTGTTCCAAGTCACTTCAAGCCACTCTGACGCTTCTATGATGTTAGTCACTGGCTCCTGTTGCTCGATGAACATGCACCTAGATTCAACTTCTATCTCCTGTCTCTGGCATTCCCCTATTTCCAACTCTGGGCCCTTCAGAACAGCTGTGATTTCCTACTATCAGACAGCATCACCAGCCCTTACGGATCCTTGAATGCAGCTTAGGTTATGGTTCTCTACCAATGGGCATTACCCCCTCCATTTTTCCTGCTCTTTTCCAGCTTCTGACTCTGGTTCTCTGACACTTTATTGTCACCTGGTAATCCTTGACAGAAAACCACTCCTTGTTACTCCAGACTATTCCAATCACTTTCTTATGCCTAGATCTAGCCATAGCAGTCTAAGCATCCCCCAGCCGCTTCCCCAGCCCTATCTTAACAAGTTACTCCAGGATTGTCAATAGGTGATCATCAACCTCTAGTGTCGGTTCTCTACTCCTAGGTGATCCATTTCTGGCCATTGGTCCTAGCCTTTCAAGACTTGATCTCCTGAGCACGACAGGTCTATTAAACCTGTACTCATTATCTTCCTGATCTCCAGCACCATCTTCCGGGCATTTCTGATCATTACAACCCCCATTGGGCACCTTGCCCTATTTTGGATTTGGAAGTCCCAACACTCCGACCTTTCCACTCGCTTTCACTCTTTCAATTTCGCCTCTTCTGCTCAAGCTATCAGATCTCCATGAATACTACAAGACTGTTGGCTTCACTCTGTCAATGCCTAGCATTACCCCCTGCTGAATGGTTTGTGTTCACTGATTCTAGGACACCACTAACTCACCCACTGTGGTCTGTTGACCCTGGGTATTAAGTAGTATCTCATCTGTTCACTGGATACCACATGCCAGCATCCCATGCACTCCTGTAGCTCCATACCACTCCGGTCTCAGCTAACTCTGATCTTGAACCACAGCTCTTATTGTCATGCTCTGGTAGTTACAATGCCATTGCCTAAGAAAACCTCCATCCGCCTTCACCTCCCTCCGAACTTGTAGCATTAGACCATTGTTCTTTGTTGCCCTTGGCACCTCTGCCACCCACTCCTTATCCTCGCAGCCAAGGTACACCCACCTTGCCAAATAACCAGGCTTCAGAAGCACCACCCCTCTTCCCTGCTCTCCACCATGCCCTGCATTTTGTCTCACACACCAAAAGCCTCTTGCCCCCTCCAGGCACCTTCGTCCTTTTCCATCTCCTCAGAAGGTTCACACTTTCATCGTGACTGTGCCATGCTTACCATTCCTCCCTGCTTGTGGTTGGTTGAGTGTTGTTTCAGTTTGCTATGGTTCTCTGCTTGGATTCCTTCTAACTGTTGGTGGAATTGTTCTGCACCTCTCCATCTCTTGCCTGGGAAATCCTTGCTCTTCAGCCATGGTTCCTGACGACTCTGTTTCCTGCTCGCAGGTAATTCCTTCTGTCCTGAATATCGTCTTAGGACCTGTCTTTCTGTTTCCCCTGGGTATTCTTTCCCAGTAGGCCTTCTGCAGTTCTGTGTCTTCTGGGACTTCTTTTGTTCTATGTCTCCCTTCCTGGGCAATGTTTCTGCTTCTGCATCTCCTGGGAACACTGCCCCTTTCTTTGGAACCCTTCTGTGCCCCTCCATTATTTGCCTTGGGAAGTTCTTGTTTTTCCAGTCTTGTTCTGATAGCTCCGTACCTCTTTGCCTTCTGTTTTCGTTTCTTCTGCCCTGCCATCCAGGACTTGTTCTTTCATTTTCCCTGGGGTCTCCTTCTCCTTTGGGGATTTTTCTGCTCTTCCACTTTCCCTGGGACCTTCCCATTCTTGCAACCATCCTTTGGTGGACCTTTCCTTCTGGCCCCCCTCCTGTCCTTCCGGATCCTTCCAGACCTCTTCCACTCTGCCTTGCGCTGCCCCTGGTACCTTTCCTGGCTGTCTTCTAGTCAATGATGGGACATTAACCTTGGGGCAGGAATACCATCTAGTGACCACACTGGGTACCACTGCTCGCACCTAGCAATCTGGTCCCCTTTACTCTTGCACCTAGCAATCTGGTTCCCTTTACTCTTGCCCTTTCCTTCGTTCTCCATTCTTTCCCCAGTCTCTTCCACCACAGTACCCAGGCCACCTGGTCAACTGTCTACCTTCATGCAATGACCAGATGTGCTCTGCACCGATTGCCTCCTCTGACCATCTTACCACTAGTGCAGTACCTGACTTCTACCTATGTTGACTATACCCAGCCCCGATTGTTTCTGGTCATCTCTGGCTTTTCCCAGAGTAGCCCACCTCCTTCCCCTAGTTGCTGCACAAAGACGATGTGCAATTCAACCTGTATACAAACATCTGTTGTGTTTAGGAGGTGAGGCCAGTGAGCTACTCTCAGTGGAACATCCACTCCTCCAGGTCTTCTCTGGCCCCCACCATGATATCCTCTGGCTTTATTCCAGCCCTGAGTTCGGCCACAAAAACCCTCATCCCCTCTCCGGCCCCCCAACCTCTGTGCCCCCTCCACTAAGCATTATGATTGCTTACATGAATGCCAGACCCTGCCCTGAGATATCCTTTCTGGCAGCCCTCCTCCATCTGGATCTTGACCAGGTCATGAAGGAGCCTGTTCTGCTCCCTTAAGTCCTGATGAATCAGCCCACCAACCTCACAGATTGCATTGGCAACCAATTCATCTCCTGTCGTACCAACTCCTTGGGCTGCCTTGTTAAGGGTAGTAAGGTTCTGGACTCTTTCCACCATTCCAACCCATACCCCTCCCCTATCTCTTTGGCTAGAGTTCACTCCCCCTATTTCTGTTGAGGTACCAGCCTTGTATGCCTCAACTCTGCACCTCCTCCTTTCCTGATTCTTGGCCATTATAAGAGCCATTCCATCATCAGGATGGAGAGCGAGCTGGTTATTCAACCAGAAGTAGAGATCTGGGAATCCAGCCATGATAGAGCAGGAAAATGAGTGCCAACTGTTTTCTTGGGACCTTATCTTCCTTAAGCCAACTCTGCGCTAACCCCAACTCTAACTGAGTACAGAATCCGTTTGCTCTCAATTATCATGCTTAGTTCCCTTTGGAAGTACATGAACCTCCTTCAACCTTGCCCTAGATTTGACCCTTCAGACATTTTTTGGTCATCATTTAACTATCAGACTCTAGTCTAATTTCTGATTTTCTCTCCAGATGTTATTCCAAAGCCCTGAAACTCTCTGCTTCTACCCTTTGTTCCTCTTCAGTTTCCCTGTCCTTATGGCAGAAGTGACCATTTTTACATCAGGTTTTAATCTTGCCCCTTTGGAAAATTTGGCTATCTCTTTCATCTGTTCTTGGCTGTCCATTTGTCCTCCTTATCGCCCATGACCGCCCAAGGTGTCACTTACCTGGTCATGAGACTTCTTTTTGACAGGTTATTACAATTTGCGGGAACCTTACCTTCCAGACTTCCTCCGAATGTTCTCTGAACTTGTTCACTCAAGGCTCAAAGCCTTCACTTCAGAAGACAACTGGAGTAGCTACTACACTACTCTAGTACCATTATGTTTTCCTTGTTGTCCATTTCTGCCCCCTTCTGGATCCCCATCCCAAGCTCCACTACCTCTCCTGCCACCTCTTCCTCTTTGCCATCTTCCAGCCCACTCTCTGCATCCTCTCCGCCCACCTTCCACATGGGATCAAGGATGTTGACCAGCCACACTAGCAGCCAGTTCTCCCTTCTCATCTCCCATACCACCCGCTCCCCTACCTCCTGTATGGTTGCTGCCAGCAGGTAACAGCCCTCTGCCACCTGCTCGGCACTGCCCTCCATTCCCTCTAAGTGAGCCCTCTTTTCAGGCCGCTTCTCCTCTGCACTCCTCCAACACTGCTTCTGCATTGGCTTCTCCTCCCCAGGGCATTCATACCTTGCCTTGGCCTCTTGACAGGCCAAGCATGACATAGACTTCCCCATGCCCACCTCGCACTCCATTTCTCTATCCACGCACCTCCAGCATGCTGGTGCCTCCTCTGCCCTCTGCTTTTTCTTGCCATTGCTGGACCCTGCTTGGGCCTGCACTCATGCCGCCTGTGATCATCAGTGGTGCTACTCATGGAATAACAACCATGATATGTACCTTTTCTTGGGCAGCTGTCTCTGCCATCCTCTGAACCCTCTCGGCCTTATCGGCCTGCCTTTGGATAGCCTCCTCCACCACTTTCTGGGCCTCTTCTGCCCTCCTCTGTTCCTCCTCCTTCCTTGCCTTTGCATGCCTCTTGCACTTGGCATATTTGGCATTGCCCAACACCTCATCATCATCGGTGCACTCCGTGATGCGTTCATCAGCCCAGCCCAGGAGATCTTCAAATGAGGCCATATTGTTGTAATGAAGGAAGGACAAGCTACCGTTGAAGTCCCTGTTTTTATTCACAAGCAAGCCAAGAAACTCTGCTCTTCCACCCCATTGTAACTGAACAAGATCACATGCTCATTGCCTCCACAACCCTCTGTTCTACCCCCAATGTTACCAAAGCACGTGGTTATGTGCCCATCTCCACACTATTGCAGATCACATGTCTGTACTCTCTGCACCCCGGGCCAATGGCCTTCAAGGGTTCAGGCCTAAGAGGGAGATACTGTCATATCCCGGACCTCTGACCTGAATTCCAACCCCATTCTGACCCAGCTTACCACTCCTACCCCTCAGCATTAAACACTTCTCCAGACTTCCGCTCCCCCTCCACCCATCCTGCTTCCAGTCTATCTCTGCTCCAGTTAAGTACTACCCTAGTTCCCCTTCGTCATCTCCGGACCTTCCCACTATAACTCCATTACCATTTCCAGTTAGCCACCATTACCATCATTGTTACTATTCCTGTTCTGTTCCTATTCCTTGCTCTCCTCTGTTTCATCCTATCACCCTTCAGTTTCAGTCTGACATGATTGGACATTGTCTTCTCGACATCTCCATTTATTTCCTAGATACCTAGACATCTGCTTTGCTTCTGAGTTTGCACCTGTCTCATTTCATTACACTCCTAGATAGTTCTGCCTCTCTGAGGTATAAGTACTGTAGTTCTGTATCTTGTACCTCAGTACAAATATCAACAAAAACACCAGAACCCTCTTGTTGTCGTCCTCATACTGCACAAGCCCTTGGACTCACTCTGACCCTCCGGATTACCCCAGAATACCTCCAAGACTATGCGATATCCTCAAAGGAGTTGTAAAGCCTCACCCCCATGACTGGCCTTGTCACCCACCCCAACACCTATGTAAATCAGGACAATGGAGAAGTGCAAGGGCACACCCCATAAGATGAAGCTGAGTCCCATTCGACTATTAAAACCCTTCCCAGATTTCCCCAGAATTCTCCGGAGCACCCGGAGTTCTGATCTACCCCCAGTATCAAGGTTTTCAATTACAAGAGGAACTGGTTAAAAGTATACTCATCTTGGTATAGGTTTTAATAGTCTCTTTAAGAAGGATGGAAAGTTTTAACAGAAACAGATGACTTGGAGGAGCCGGGGTAATTAGCCAACTTGTTCCTTGATTTATTAGGACTGGAGGTCGAAGTGGAGGATACGGCAGGTTTATTGGAGGACTTGGATAGGTGAGATGACTTTTCTTGTTGGCTGAGTTCGGATTTGTGCTCCCAGTAGTGAGTATCAATGGTCTGTGCCAGCTGGTGCAGCTCAATGAGTGTCAGTGGCTTGCCAACACAGAAAAGGTCATCTTTGATGCGGTCTGGCAGACCATTATAGAAATAGTGGCAGAGAGACCTTCTCCATAGCCCTGGACTTGGAATGCAATTCTGTTAAACTCAACTACATATTTGTTGATTCATTGACCATCCTTCATAGTCAACTGGTCTAGCTGGTGCTCTGCATCTCTGACCAGGTCATGGGATCCAAAGTTGGTCTGGAGTTCCTGAACAAACTCCTTATAATTGTTCATCCACAAGGGGCAGAAGTCAGGATCTTTGGTAAGGAGGAGGTCAGGCTCAAACCATTCCAATGCCATGCCCTTAAGGTAGGACTAAGCATAAGTGACCCTGGCTCAGTCATTGGCAAAGGCTTTGGGACGATCCTGGAAATTTAATTCACACTGCACTAGAAAAATGCAGAGCTTTCAGGGATCAGTTCTGTCAAACTGGTCTGGTTTCTGTATTTTGGTTTGCTGTGATGTTTCAGGGATATGACAGGAAGAGTGAGCTAATCCATGGATGGCACTAGCAAGATCAGTGATAGTGTCATGGTGAATGAGAATAGATTCTGGATCTGGAAAAGGTTCAGGGTTATCCTCTGAAATATCAGAATATTCATCAGAGGGGTTATCTCTGGGTTCATCTGGTACTCCTGGCTGGGTGCCACAATTGTCAGGGGTATGGGGAGGTTGAGGAACCTTGGAACCATCAGGGGCTTCATCACCTTGAGTACTAGGTGTGAATGAGTAGGATGGAGCAGGAGTCTGTGAGGCTGAGCCTGGTGTGCAGTGAGCAGAGAAGCTTTTAAACTGATCTAGGATGGTGTGGGAGCAAGCTCTGGTTACATGGATAGACATGATAGCAGTACCAGCACAAGCAGGAGTTTGAAGATACTGTTATAAACGTTTTGACATACTTCAGGGGTACTCTGAATAACTCCAGAGTGGACAGGGCTTGGCTTTACCTTATGTGGTGTGCCCTTATGCTAGTATCAAGTGCCCCGATTTTCAGAGGGGTTGGAAACTATCGGAGGTTCAGGATCAGCCATAGGGCTTTTTCCCAACAAGAGGCATAATATCAAGCCATGGAATAAGTTGAGGGACTTTAGGGTAGGATATGACATCAAGTCATAAGGCAGAAGGGGTCTGGGGGGGGGAATCATAATGTTGTATTATGGTTAATCTTTAAACTGAAGTACAAGATACAGAACTCCAGTACTTATACCTCAGGGAGACAGATTATCTAAGGAAAGAATGGAGATATGAAAGGAGTTGTCTCATAAGCAAAGCAGGTGCCAATGCATCCTGGATATGAATGGAGATGTCAGAGGAGACAACATCGAATAATATCAAACTGAAACTAAGTGATGACAGAGAGAAGTGTGGCACAAAGAAACAGGAACAGAAAGTGAGGTCAGAGGAACAACAGAGTTGTATTGGAATGGTATGGAGTTAGTATAGGTAAAGTTGTAATCAATCATTAGATAGGAGAAGATGGAGGTAAAGGGAACTAGGAGACACATAGCTTAAAGTGTAGAAGCAACCAGAGTTGCATCGGAGACATAGCAGAGTTGATCCATTGGCATAGGATATGACACAAATTGAGGGCCACAATTAGAGATGATCTTGTTGTATAGCCTAAAACAAAGAAAGATTTTATGGAATAACAAGGTAGCATCACCTTGTGCCATGACTGATTTAACTATGGGGCAAAAGATTACCCTCTTTATAAGCCTGTGGTTAACCACAACCAGCAGAGCATTAAAACCAGAGAATGGGGAAAGGTCAGTGATCAGATCACAGGAGATCTGCTGGAAAGGGCAAGTGGCAGAAAAGCAGATGGATAACAGAGCAGGGATGGTAGAGTGAGTATTGGTTTTATTTTGCTGGAAAACTAAATAGCCAGCAATGTAGTTGTGGACATAGGTGATAAGACTAGGCCACCAAAACTCAGCAGAGATGAGTTGATGGATTTTAAGGAAATCAGGGTGGCCAGCAGAGGGGTGGTCATGACACTGTTGAAGAATGAAACAGCAGAGGATGGCATACTGGGGAATATAGACACAACTGTTAAATATGAGGAGGCTATTGATCTCTTTCCAGTTAGAGGTGTGGGTGTGGAGGAATTTCTCATCAGAAGATATGATTATCTGTTGAAGAAGAAAGTACTGATTAGCATCCATTCTTCCCTCAACCTCTGCAAGATGCTCTACTCCATTTTATTCCATATATTTTCATACCATAATGTTTTCACCTCCATGCTTAACTGTTTCTTGCATATCTCTCTGAATTAACCTCTTTTTCTTCTTTTTTCAGATCCACTGCCTTCCATCTGACCCAAATCTGTTGATTTTTGTTACAATCTTGACTTGATGGTGAGAGCAGCAAGATGGAAAGTAAGTAAGGAACATGCTATTAAAACTATATCCATTTTACTACATAAATGGAACCCTTGTTGCTAGAGTATCATATTCCAGACCTCTGACCCAACTCTGACCCCATTCTGACCTGGCTTACAATTGGTCTTTGTACCTAGTAAGCCACTCTAGCCCTCTGACTCCCCTCTAGGCAACTCCAGCCCTCTGCCACCATTCCAGTCTCCCCCAGCTATGCATATATGCTTCCTGCCCCTCAGTGTTATATGCTCCCCCAGGCTTTCACTCCCACTCTGCCCCATTCCATTTCTAGTCTATCTCTGTTCTAGTTAAGTACTACCCTAGTTCCCTTTCATTATCTCTGGACTGTCCCAGTATAACTCTGTTACTGTTCCCAGTCTCAGTTACCATTACCATCATTGTTTCTGTTCCTGTTCCTTGCTTCCCCCTATTTTATCCTGTCACCCTTTAGTTTCAGTCTGACATGATTGGACATTGTCTTCCCTGACATCTTCATTTGTTTCTTAGATATTTAGATATCTGCTTCACTTCTGAGTTTGCACTTGTCTTACTTCATTACACTCCTAGATAGTTCTGCCTCTCTAAGATATAAGTACTGTATTTTTGTATCTTGTACCTCAGTAGGAATATCAACAAAAATGACAAATACCCCCTTGTCTTCGTCCTCACTCTGCTCAAGCCCTTGGGCTCACTCTGAACCTCTGGGTTACTCTGGAGTACCTTTGAGGTCAAGTGATATCTTTGAAGGAGTTGCAAGGTCTCACCCCCATTGTTATAGTCCGATTTTTCAAACTTTGATCACGTGACTTTATCTTATCTTCTCCACGTGGTTATCTAATCTTTTATCTTATCAGGGCACGTGACGGGTCACATGACTGGTC
>JBBPKN010001443.1:0-16288 GCA_038089275.1 Pulveroboletus cf. rosaemariae | reverse complement strand
GATGGCAATGGCGACGGCGACAGCGATGACACACGGCAAATGCCAGAACCTTGTATTGAAACATCACCCGAACAACTAGATAAGTTCCCTCAAAGCCGAGATGGGTTGTGTATGAGCTGTACAGAGGCCGGAAACCGGGGGCGGGGGTTGATTGCTCGTTGTGGGGTTAGTCGTCTCCGTTACTCCCACCGAGCGGCAGAAGTTGGGCTCGAGAACCATCCACGAGGTTTACAAACCGTGCCTGAGTGCAGCAGGGGGAGGGGCATTTGCTGGTCGTTGGAGCGGCCGTGAACCTGTTGCCGAGAAATGCAGGGAGAGAATAGCGGCCGCACCGATGATTTTGGCCCAGGGAGTTGGCAGGCAGGAGGCGGCTGGTCGTGGATATGGCATTGTACTAGAGGGAAGGGGGGGGAGCGTGAGGGAGGACTCGTTGTGGATACCTGTTGTCCAGTTGGGCAGGGGGTCCTTGCGGACAGATAGGAACTGTTAACTCTGGGTGTCAGGTAGCAGGCAGCTGCGTTGGACTGCGGTTGAACCATCGGAGGACCGAAGGTGCCTGTGGCGAGCTTCTGCGATCGAAATGGGCCAAATACGTTTGCCAACGATAGTGTTGATAGTGACGACACGGTAGCATAATGGAACACCAAGGACAGAACGTGAGCACATGAATTGCGAATGGTAGCACTCGCGGCAACATACCACACGACAAGTTCAAGAAGGCAGCCAGGACGTGGACCACCTCGAATTTGTAGCAGGCTTGATTGGGTCCAAGGGGCCAGATAGGATCGTTGGTCGTGACGACGATGCCATGTCGACGAAACCGTTGGCTCCCCCAGTCGTCACAAACACGCCCAGCAGAAAAGTGGTATGCCTTTTCGACGACAGCTTCACCGGTGGTTCCTGCCCACGCACCTACAAAACGACAGTGACATCATCCGTGGCATGTCAGACGACCCAATTTTGAGTACAAGTGAGGACGCGGCGACGGAGATCACCCAATACGAGGCTACTCGCACCGTCAAGACAATGGACGAACGACACGAAGCGCCTTCACTCACAGAAGCGAGAGGGAGAGGGTCGTCAGATATGCCGCCGGAAGGCCAAATGGAGCGAAGGAAGGGCGCTGCCCGAGACGATGGCGAGAGTGAGACGGACAGTGAAACCTTGAACAGAGGTCAACCCTCGGTTAGGTGAGCATCATTATTAGAACGTGGAACTCACCAAAGGGCGTTCGCCTTGAACGACGGGGTGAGAGGCACCAAGCTTAAGGTCGAGAATGGCTACAGTGACAGGTAAATCGGGCGGGAGAAGTGGAAGCGAGGAAGAGAGCAAGGACGATTCGACCTGCCGTCATCCTCGATGTGGCTAAACCACTTACTCACCCACACGAAGTCAGTCTCAGCAAGCGGAGTGAGACAGCATCATTATTTGCGTAAATGAGCACGCCCCAAGAATGTTGACATAAGACGGCGTCAGAGACCGTGAATGGCTCGAGTGTTGCTCGAAGTGGGTAGCGGGTGCTCAATTCTCGCATCTGCCCTCCAGACTTTGGACAGTTGAGCCCACAAGGACGGTGGTATATGACGCTTACCATCGTCGACAGGCACCAGCGGCTAGCAAAAAAGGAGGTTCAGGGCCGTGTCTGAGCGCAAAACCGAGCTGCGGCCACCCCGCCACGACATTTCAGGAACGATCCACCCACACAGCAAATGTGGGATAGCCCACACTCACTGGCGATAGCCACCTTCTGATCAGAAGTCGTGATGGCCACCGAGCGATACCGTCAGACAAGAACATGTCTCGACGGGTGCAAGTGTCGTAGCGTCCACGTCCTCAAGTCCCGGACGTCCACAGCCGTCCGTCAAGTGGCCATAGCTGCCGAACTGAGCGTCCATAGAGAGATGACATGGACAGGAAATGATCGCCTATCACGGGCTACCATGACTAGTGCTCCACCGACTACGAGTTGCCAGCGATCCAGGAATGGCGACGGACTGACCTCTGGGGTGTACTTCGGCCGATCGGGTGTGCACGTCGAACGGTTCCTCCCGCAATGTGGGATAAACAAAACGAGGCCTGCCCCAGTTGAGACGGGCGTTACGGGACCGAGTGTCGGCTCATGTATATGAGCAGGCTGTCACGACGGGGCAATTCCACACATGCCAGCATGGGTTGCGTTTCTCCAAGGTTTCGGGTGTGTTTGGCCATCCAATCAGCCACTGCTGGTAGCGTGTGAGAACAGGGCTGTGATTGGTCGACTGCACCGTCTTCGGAGCTCAACAGATGCTACGTTATCGACCTGGAATGTGGCCTGTGTGTGTTCTTCACGGTACCTTGAGCCGACCGATGCTGGCTATTTTGGATGAGGTGCGAGTGCGTGCCCCTCGTCGAACATGTGGGAGCCACCGTCTTCCCCCCTCCCCGTCCCGGTCCACATTTGGCGTAGTTCTATTTGTGTCCTGAGGTAATGATGGCACAAACAAAAACTCTAAACTGCACGACGACGAGCGGCCCATCTGTTTTCGCAGCTACTCCGGTAGGTCACAGCGCGATGATCGGCCCGTTCAATGTGCGTGTGATGGCGTGAAATGAATGCAGCCAGGTCTTCGGTGCCCACTCAGACCGTTTCGTCTGGCCATCATTTTCCGCCGAGACCGGAGACGGCCACGTCGCGCTCTCTTCAGCTCTGTGCAATTAAACCTTGGGAGGACTATTTGCCATCCGCTGCACACCAAACCGAAGAGGTGTATGTCGACTGCTTTTCGTTGATCAGGAACACGTTGCGACCGCTTTTCGCCGTTCAGGAGCGCAAACCGCCCCTCGACCTCTGCCATCGACGAGGCCCACGTTGACCGTTGCACGAGATGGCAGACACAGGAGAGTGTCCAGAAACCGTCGAGCCTGATCGCCGTCCGGTCGATCGATGGCCCCTCGCCCGACGGGGTTGGCTGTTCCCTGACCCGATTTACCCCATTCCCCGCCCGAGCACTTTTCCGGGGTCAAACACGTACGAGTTTCCGTGCACACAAGGACGACAGATCCACGTTCATACGGACCTCCTCCTACTCATCAGTCCGGTCGGGGGTACTAGCCACGAACGATCGGACGCCTGCACTAACCCCTTTTCTCTTCATCGCGTTCCAGCGCGCGCGCACATGACGATGTGAGAGCGGAACGAACCTGTTACACGGGCCACGTCCGTCCCCGTGTGAGACACTCCCGGATGCGCAGTGTGCCAAGGCTTTTCCCTACTCGGTATGGGTGTGTATGTAACCGTCCCCCAGCGTTCGTTTCCAGGACCACGTACGGTTAGTGCACTGCCCCGTCCTGCAGGGGGAGAATGGGGGGTCGTCGCCGTCGTCGCCATCGTCCCAAACAAGTAAGGGAGGATGCAAGACACGCTATGTGGATGTGGGCCGGTGTGGACTGCGAGCTCGACGGCCGACGCGCCCATGCACCTCTTTCTCGTCGACACTCCCACACACGCGCTCCCCTTTCCCTCTCCCCACACACGCCCTGTCTAACCCCGACGTCCGTATACAACCTCCGATTGAATTAGAGATATGACACATCTGGGCATCCCCAGGTCCATCCCCGGGCCGACAATGATCCCAGACCCCAAAACGGCTCTCCCTCGTCTGTCGCTCGTCGTCTCTTTTGATTTCGGGCGATGTAGCGCCAGCTAACGTTGGGTACGTACCCGTCATCACGCCCGGCCCTTGCGCGCGTGCGTACCGAAACCTTTGGGTCCTTGCGGTGCTCTGCCAAAGGCACGCCGGGACTGCTTACCCCTTTGTTTGATGAGGCTTTACACGCTTCTTTCCTTCTGATGGACCGCTCTCACGCTTTCAAGCCGCGAACGAGAGAGACCCGAAAGAGGTCGAGCGAAACAGCGCGCCCGAACACAGCAAGAGGAGGAAGCGTCCAGAAATAAAGGCACGAATAGAAAAACCCACCCACGAACGCGGGCAAGGGGCGAGAAAGCGAGCGTGGGCAGACCATGCCCAACACACGCGCGCACGTCATTGCATGGCATCTCATTGTATTGTATTATATAACCGTCTTTTTTCTGTTCTCTCGTTGTGTGTGTGTGTGTGTGTCGGTCACGGCATCTGAATGGAACACGTTTTTTTCTTCCTCTTCTTCCTCTTTCGATGCCCTTTATTTGGGGGAGAAGGCATGGGCGGGCGACACGATCAGAGAAAGTAGTCTGCCGGCGGACGTTTGGCTGGAATCGACCGGACGTCCTAATTCGGGCAGCAGGCATGCAAAGTGTCAGCGGTCCATTCAGTCGGTTGAACGACCCCACCCCAAAAAATCGAGTCGCACGGTGAGCGCCCCCCCCCCCCCCCGCCCAACCCCGCATATCACCCTTGGGGTGCATGAATACAGGCGGGCGGAGGGAAAATAATTACATAAAATAGTCTCCAAAACGGAGCGTGTGGTGTGAGAGCGAAAACTTACCGAGGGCGCATGTGAGAAAACCTTGTATTCCTGAGCGAGGTATTCGTCCAGTTCAAGAATCGAAGCAACGTTACCGCACCTAAACAAAAATAAATAAATAATGAAACGCAGGATGACGAGAACCCCCAGTCAATCATGTTACAGCCGGAAATGAGGATACCTCAGATAAACGAAAAAGAGAAGAAGAAGAAGAAGAAGAAGAAAGGCCCCGAGACATTCGCATGGTCCAGACACGGAAGCGCGCAGAGATAGACATGTGCGCGTGTTCGAACTCACCGATAACAGTAGTTGGGGGCACTCCACACGGTGACGATGGTTCCGTCAAACATGAGTTTGTACCCTTCCATTGCCAGTTGATGGGCGCGCGCGATGAGGTCAATAGCGTTGTTATGAGCGAACGTCTTGGTAATGTCAGCACCGAACAAGAACCCCGCGCCCCGCGGAGATAAACCCCATCCAGTAATGTCTAGTATACATGTCCCCCCACGGTGTGTGAGCACACTTCATTCAATACATGGCGCACGAACCGCACAGCGCGCAGAACAGAAACACGCTCACCGTCCGGATCTGACCACAGCAGATCACACATGGGTCCATCGTGAGGCACCTCCTGTTTGCGATCAATTGCACGGATCTAAAAGCGGAGACCCAAAAGGGAAAAAAGGTTGTGATTGAGCTCAAGTTCTCAACCTGGCCTCTGCGCGTGTTTCGGAGTGAGAGCACACGCGCTCGTTTGGAAGAGATGGATAGGCTAGTACATACTTGATCGATGGCCTGCAGGTTCGGACTCAGCCCGCCGTGCACGCAGAACACCCGGCCGTCCACGATCGCGCCCAGCGCGAGGTAGTCGAACACTTCGCAGCACCACCTCCACACGTTCGTGCTCCCGTACTTGCGCTGGCACTCGTCGTAGAACCCGTACACTTGCGTGATTTGGCGAGACTCGTGGTTTCCACGGATGAGCGTGATGCGATCCGGATACCGGACCTTGAGCGCGAGCAGGAGCAGGAACGTTTCTACGCTGTAGAACCCTCTGTCCACGAAGTCGCCTGCGGGCAATTTCACGTATGTATGAGTAACAGACTCGGAAGCGCAGTGCACCCAGCATCACGGCATTCTTGAGACAACAACGCACCCATGAACAGGTAATTCGTGCCCGGACAAAACCCACCCACTTTGAACAGCTCCATAAGGTCATAAAACTGCCCATGAATGTCACCGCAAATCTTTTGCTGTCGATTAACCCGAGTCGTTTTTCATAATGACGAACGTGCGTGGGGAGAGAAGAGAGAGAGAGAAAAGGGGGGGGGGGAGAGGGCGAATGGAAAAACGATCGCCTTGGCCGTTCACGTCCACGCGTTTCGATTTGAAAAGCGGACGCGAAGAAAAGAGGACTCACCGTCACAGGAGCGTCCACAGGTTGGACATTGGCTTCCTCTATGAGGATCTCACGGGCTTTGAAGCATAATCTCTTCACTTGTTCCTCGGATATTGGTTCGCAGCGTGTCAGTTGTTCAATTTGCCTGACAACAGCAAGTCCGGTTGATGATGATGGCGGTTTGTTGTTTTTGAATAGGACAGCGGTATTGATCGGAGGTGAACAAGCGGGGTGATGGGGGCACGATGAGAAGAAGCTCTGCTGCGTGTATCAAAAGCGTGTAACACACCTGTCGAGGTCGCTGGACATTTTCGGTTTGATATGTACGCAAGATAGGGCGCTGACTTGTAGTAATTGTGAGGTACGATCCGGGCAGGTGGCACTGCACTGCCTTCCCAGTTCGTCGCGATGCACTCATGGATGATCGACAAGACGATGGCCGTACGTGCGCAAGGTTCAAGACTCACAACACTGCGAGCGTTCACAGCCCTGTGCTGTACATCAGGCACGCGCTCAGCGAGGGAGACGACTCGTATAGACAACAATGTACAGTATCATGCAGTTTTTGTTATGGGCTATATTGTATATATTTCTAGCGATAGTGATGTGGGTGGTGGCCCGGACGGAAAAAACGTCTTGGGCGTGCGACAACATGATACAGGGGACTGATCCACGACACGACAACGAAACAGGACAAGCGGGCACGAACAAACATGGCACAGGTAGGATGGGAAACAGGGACTTAGGACCTTCCTCGTAGAAGGGCGTCGTGTTTCCATGTTGCTTGGTTGAGGGAGATGGGCGATGCATGGTACGAGTAGCTGTGTATGGGTGAATGCATGTACGAACTGGACAGTGGCGTCGCTGGGATACTGGAAATCGGAGAATGCTGTATGTGGGAGACGCGCATGTCCCCACGGATCACCCGCTCGTCTTGGATCGGTGCCAAGATAGGTGGCGGGGAGTCGTATCTCGGCAGACTTTGTTGGGGAATCATGGGGTGGTTGTAGTTTCCGTGGATCATGTGGCTCTGTGAAGACACATAGCCGTTAGTGAGCGCCGAGTGATCGGGTACAGATTCGATGGTGTGGTAGGTGGTTCCATCGTGCCTGTCGTCCTGATAAGCGGAGTAGTTGGGCGTGGGTGGACCAGAAGCTTGGGAATGGGGAGATACGGAGTGACCAGAGTCTGGCGACGGCGAGCTGACCGCGTGGTAATGATTCGGATACGACTGCGGATGTGAGATGTGTGAAATGGAGAGACGAGAAGAGACGGAGGAGAGATGGGCAGACGATGGGGGAGAGTGGTCATGCAAGCTGTCCATGGACGGATGGTGTAGAGCAGAGGACTGCAGTCGCGGCAACTGCGACTTTTCGCTGTAGGCGTAGTCGTACGAGGGGTCGACGGCACTCGTTCCTGACGAGTGTGAAGACGGGGACACATAGCCGTAGTTGGAATGCTGAGAAGACTCGGTGTACGTCGGTGGACTGTCGCTGTAGTGAGACGGCATGGGCGACGGTTGCGAGGGGATAGACGCATTTGTCAAGCCCTGGGAATGCGGTGAGATCATCGGGTACGTATTGTCCAGGGGGGTTGGGGAGCGACTCGAGCTGCTCCCAGATTGCATGCCATCATTGTACACGGTCACGGGGAACGCTTGTACGAGAGGGGGGGGTGAGTCGGGGGGAGGGGGGATATTCGCAGGTTCCAGGGCAGGAGGGGGGGAAGGAGGGTCGCTGGAGAGGCGTTCAGGAGTGACGATCGCGGAGGAGGATGATCGACTGTTTTTTGAGCCATTGGCGTTGATGGCACGCGCTATTGCAGCACGTGTAGCGGAGCTCGAGCTCCTACGCGAGCCAGGAGAGAGATGGATGCGGTAGCTAAACAAAAAGTGTGAGCAAACACGTCTGGGGCGGGGGGAGGCGAGTTGTACGGGTTGGAAGCAAGTGGGAGGGACACTCACTGTTGCTGGAGGTTGTCCTGTCTGGAACAGCGGGTCTCGCAGCCGGGGAAGGGGCACTTGTGGTTTCGTTCGCCTGTGTGAACGCGAAGGTGGCGGGCGAGGTGGCCACTGGTTGTGAAACCACGGTCGCATGTGCCACAGACGTGCTTTTTCTTTGGGCCGGACTGGGAGGATGGCGGGGCAGGCTGGCTGAGGGAAGGGGAGGTGGAGGACGGGGGGGAGGTGGAGGGGCTGGAGTCGGAGGGGTAGGAGGGATAGTGGGAATAGAGCTGGGTGGCGGCGGGGTCATGTTTAGCGGAGTGACGGGGCATCTGAGGGAGGGGGGGGGGAGGAGTGGTGCAGGGCTGCAGAGACGATGGGATCGAGCGTTGCGGAGGAAGAGCAGTCGGAGGAGGCTTATGAGGAGGGGACCTGTCAAGGCGGTACGGAAAAAAATACGTAAAGGGATAAAACCTGGTGAAAATATACGAAATAAATGGGGAGGAAGTCAGCAATATAAATTCGATGACACGTTCGGACCCTGAAATCTGCTAATTCTCTTTAAGGCTGAATTTTGGCTTTCGCCCGTTATCTGGATCTCGTCGCTAGCCGGCACATGCCGTCCTGCCCGGATGCGCAAATATAATTTCGGCGCGGAGCCTTTAGCACCTTTTTCCAACGAGGCTTCTTCGTCTTCTGTCTGTGTGAACGTCCTCCTCCTCGCTCCAATCCCGCTCCATGAATCACCTCCACCCGTCTCCGTCGAACCACCGTCGCATCGCCGCTAGACTCCCCAGCGCCGCTGTCCAGACCTGTGTTCATTTGCATCTCCACGCGCCCATTCAACGTCCGCACACCCCACATCCCTCTCGTTATCGCTCGCTCACCCACTCCACGGCTAGCCAAAACCGACAGTCAGGGTCGTGCCTGCGCTAAAAACCGAGCTGCAGCGCGCCTTTCCTTCGGGCACGTGACCTGTCAACGCCAAATCCTTCTTCCCATCGCTGGGACCCCCCTCCATCCAGCAAAGGGGCCTCGTCCAAGGCCCTGCAGGCGATATGGACCGTAACCTTGCGGTGTGTGGCTGGCGATTCTCATCTTCTGGGATCAGGCACACCAATCCGATCCCCCCTCCCCTTTGTCGGTCCCGTCTAGACGTAAACAACGTGCGATCACCACTTCATTGCCATATATCATCTCAAGCGTACGACATCTCTTGATCGGTCGATGATTATATTGAACCCGATCACCTTGAGCCCGCCTTTGAACTTTCTTACCATGGAAACGATCCTACCAAGTCACTTGCTTGCTCTCATTCATTCTCAAGCGCCCATGTGTCCGTTGGGGAGGTCCATCGACCTCCCATCTGATTCCTCACACGCAATAGACCATGATAGGGACGGCGCACCGTCGCAGCGAGGTCGGGAAACCACCCCCTCCGACGAGATCAGCACGATCCCGCCGACCATACAGAGCGAGCTGCCTCCTCGAGCCAGACTGAATGGTCCAGCAGTCGGAAAAAAAAAAAATTCTCGTCTGTCGAGTGACATAATCGTCTTTCGCCAATCTACATTCTAGGTCGTCGACATGCAAACGGCGTTCTCAACATTTTCTCCCACACCAAAAAGACTGCCATGTCGTGGGCACGTTCACACCCCACCTCTTTCATCATGAGCCTCGATCAGTGTGCATAGTGAACCTTAAAAAAGAGAGGAAAAAAAAAAAAAAAAAAAAAAAAAAAAAAAAGTCGCCGCACTTGTATTGTGACGGGATGCTGCCTTTGCTGGAACGCCAAAGGGAAGACACACGCATAATATCGCCTCGAACGCTCGTTGCCTGCCCGTGCGTCTCAGAAGTAAGCTGGATGCCTTGTGGCCGTCGTTTCGATCCATGTGCGCATGTCCACGGCGTCTGCAGACATGCCATCGCCAACTGCGGGTGATCTTGCACCAGCCGCTCGACAGCGTCGGTCGAACTGGCTGACGACACAAATTTGACGTGTTATTCTGATAAGAAGGGAAAATATGAACATTTCGGGTTCCCGAACGTGTCGGTAGGCGCGATTTCGTCTGAGAGGATCTGCAACAACTTGGTGCCAATGCGAGATCAGAGCAGCCCTGAAGGAGCCTACGTTACCCATATACGTCTGCGTGCGTGCCTGTCCATCCCGCCTCCGCCGACCGACCGAGACAGGTCGCTTTGTCGGCTGTCGAAAAAAAAAAAAAAAAAAAAAAGCTCGCAGCCACACGCTTGGTTGCCTGTTTAGAGCAGCTCAGAACGCGAGCTTCGGGTGGACGACACGCCGGATCGCGCCCACGCCCGCTCTTTGAAATTGGAAAGTGGCGGGGCACGTGCTTTGCAGCCTGCCTTGGGATGGTACGGTCCGGCATGTGGGGTCGTGCACAGCCGGTGCTGGATTCGACCACGACGGGTCACCCGAGCGAACGGGGTGCCAGTGTCGTCGAGGGCGATCATGAGACCCCCGCTTGAAAAGACCTCTCGGATCCGTTTGCACGCCCGCCCGAGGGGAACCCAACCGTGGCGAAATTCGGTCCACATCGATGTCATGCTTCCCCGCCCCCGTTCCTTTGGAGCCTGGATCGACAGCGAGAAGACATGGGGGGGGGGGACGGATGCCGACATAGCCTTCATGGAAAGGAGATAGACGACAGACCAGGTCAGATCGTATGCAATGAATCTGTCGATTGTCTCAGCCGGGTACGGATTTTCGAAAGGGAGTGGGGGAAAGGGGAGCGAACGGGTCGCTCCTGGTGCACCGGTGCCATACGTCCGTGCGTCACACTGCTGGTGACGGAATGCCGGGAGCGAAAAGGTCGCCCTCACCTCTGAAGCGACGTTCGTCTATTGCTGTACAGGCCCATCGCTCCAAAAGGACAGATGGGTACGTCCTGATGGAAAGGGGGGTGTACTTTTTGCAAAAGAGATGAAGACGGCCAATCGGAAAGTGCTGGAGTACTTGGCAAATGTCAAGTGTACGCCAAGCGGTCCCACCGACGCGAGCACACACACTCGCTCTCCGTGACGGCAATGCACAGCTGGTGGATGAATCTGAGATTTTGAGACGGTGGCGCTCTCATCATCCATGCCCTCTAAGTAGGTCAGTACCGGCAAGCAGGTGACGGCGGAAACGGTGCACTGCAGTGACATACAGCCTTTTTCGTACGGAGCCAGCCCTCGCTCTCGCTCTCACCTTTAGTCACGACCTTCCAAAAGGCGTTCGTTCGTGCTGCCACGTTCATAGTCGCGCATTCCCTCATCGGTGGAAAGAAGGCGAACGTGGTGACAGCAGCGGGTTACGGTATGCCAAAAAAATATTTCCTGCGCTCTATTTCCTCGCAGAATCCAAACGTGACCGACGGGGCGTTTTTGACAAGAGGGCTTTTTGGATACTGTATTCTTTATATTTTTCGAGGTTAGCACTGGGAAAAGTAAGGTTGACTGGGCAGACCTGCTCCGACTTATGCCCCCGTGAACCTTGGTTGACATGGCCGTTCGACCTGGTCTCGTTCCCGTCTCTGTCCAGTCTCCACATGTCGGTCGTGGTCCCCGAGCGCGAGATGGCCCGCCCCAGACAGGCAAGCACTGGAAATCGGGCTGGGCCACCCCGACAAAGGGCTGTCTCACGCGATCTCTCCAACGAACGCAACCAGAATCGACTCGAGCTTAACTGACAGGTGCTGGCATCAGCGGTCATCTGCACAACCAATGAGCATGTCTCGCATAGCCATTGTATGTCATGAAGGCACGGTCTACGGGTACATGGAGATTGGCGAAGCAGTCGATGGAAACGAGATCCCGACAACAGGGTACCACATCAGCTCCCAATCGGCTTCCCTCTCTTCGAAGCCGTTGGTGAAAGCGTGCGGGGCTTCGTGTGTTGCATTGTGGCACCAGACCAGGTACTCGATCTTCACGTCCCACTCTACCATCCTCACGTCCTGCCCGCGACACGAGACTAGAATAGACGAATAGGCTTGCCCATCGTGCTCTTGACATGCAGCGACTTGACATTTTGCCAGTTCTTCTTCAGCAGCGAGACCAAAAAGTTGATACCTACGTCATCTGCGTGGGCATCAACGTCAGGAGATCACAGGACGAGCGTACTCAGCATGACGTTGGCCAGCACTTGGTCGTCTGTCATCTGAACGTGTCCAACGGCAACGCCCAAGCAGAGCACCTTCTTCAACTGGAACTTGATCGTCGAACGGACTTCAACGAGCTTGTTCGTCAGGTCCTCGGAGTGGGAAACGGGGGTTGGGAACTTTCCGGCTAAAGGGAGGTCTATTGGTTACTGTTCGTCGACGCGAACAGATCGCCCGTACCTTTCGAAAGACCGGGTCCCAGAAGACGGGGAATCTGTTTGATGAGGGCCTCGGAAGCCAAGAAGGCATCGTATTTCTTGGCGAGCTTCTTGACCAGCTTCTTGTTCTTGTTGAGCCTACCCAAGGGGAGTTACGATACGTTCGGTGCGAGGTGGTCAATGTTCATACTTTTTCAAGTCGTCGACGGACATGTACTCGAGCTCGATTTGCTTGGCACGGTCAATGTCGGCGGCGTCTGCGAGAATGCAAATGGACATGCGAGGGCGAGGGATATTGGGCAATCTGCAACGAAGCGGTGAACCCCCGAGGCGATCAGACAGGGAACATGATCACTTTACAGTTCCAGAGAAACGCTTGTCCCTCTGGGGATCATAGTTTTTGAGTCCGATTTGGAGTTCGATCGTCTCCACAAAGTTGCGTCGTTGTTCGTCATTGGCAGCCGCAAGCAGCTCTTTGACGGAGCCCCGCACGCTTGACACTGAGAGCTTGCTTCCGCTGTTCGACACCTGTCAGAGAGAGTGGGGAAACAGGTCGCTCTCGTTCCCCATACCTCATGCTTTTCGTTCTCCTGTCCTTGCTCGCGGTGGTTGCGGTGAGATGATATGAAAAAATAAGGTTTAGGTGGCTACGACACATATACAGCGTGACATGAGTCAGCAATGTCACATCTGGCTGTGTAGGGCATATGCATCACGTGACGAGTTTGGGCGTCATGTGCTTCTGCTTGGTTGTCTGAGACGAGTTGGGTACGGTTCTATCCTTCTGGCAGCACAGAAGCCCTTATCTGTGAATGGTCTTTCGATATCCTTGTCTGTATCCTTCTGTACTCTACTGAAATACCCCCATCATTAACTGCCAAGGTAGGTCGACATCCGTGGCCTGTATTTGCATCTCACGCCGCTGACTTGCAGAGACTATGTCGCGGACATGGTCAGCTGGCCACGACCAATTGTATGTTTGAAACGCGCGCCCAGCGGAGGGATGGCTGACCTTATTTTTCCGTGCAAGTGCATCAGATTCTGACCCCGCCTCGCTCTCTCCTCGGACAGTCCTTCTCTCACCCCCTCCCTTCGAAGACGTCGAGATGTCAGACATACCGAGACGAGTATCTCGGGGTCCCAGTACCAAATTCCGTCATGAGCGCGAACGAGCACATTCTACCGCGTCTCCGAGGGACCTGCTGCAGATGCTCGTCAGCGAGGAGTACGAGTCTCAACAGATGCGCAAAATCCTCCATACTGCGTTTGATCGTCTCGAACACGAGACGAAACGTGCCGAGGGCGCTGAAGTGCGTATAGAACAAACGATACAGCGCGCCCGGGCTCTCAACGAGGCTAGGATAGCTGCTCAGCAGCAGGCCGTGCGCGCGCAGGAGGAGTTGAAGCTCTACAAGCTCCAGCTGAACAATGCCCAGAAGGAGATCCTTCGTGCACAGGACGTACTCAAGGCTATTGAGGCCCAGCGCGATGAAGCAGAGGCCGCAGCTGTCTCTGCTCGCTCAAAGGCGCGTAGGTTGAACGAAGAGCGTCTGATAGAAATGGCTAGGGAAGAGGGTCGGCGGTTGGGTTTCGAAGAGGGTGTTCGCCGAGGGCGGAGAATAGGTCATAGGGAGGCCCATGAAGCAGAGGTGGATGATCGGCGTGACGACGTGCGAGAGGTGGCTAGCGCTGTGCTGGACAGATTACTCGAGGCCCGTGACGAACCCGAACAGATCGAGGTCCTGGAGGAGGCTACCCCCATTCCACCACCTTCCAGTTCGAGGACGCCCGAGGTGCACCGCATCGAAACTTCTGTCAGCTCGTCGCTTGAAAACCAGCGTCACAGTTCCCGCAGCAGGCGAGATTCCGCAGATACCGATAACAGAAGTACCCAAAGGCGTACACCTGACCCAGTCGTCCTTCCTACTCCCATGGCTGTCGAACCACGAATCATTCCCGCTGGCACAATCTCCATACCGACGGCTCCTAACCAGGCATCTCAGCCGTGGGCAGGTCCTGCCAGCGAGCCACCACTCAACAGGCCTACTTCTGTTCGGAACTCACCGCCCAGCGTACGGCACTCTGAAATTTTTGTCCCGCCTGACGGCTATATCCCAGTCGCGGATTCTCACCACAACATTTCTCTTCCGCCTCCTCACGAACTGCAACGCAATATACCTTCTCCAACGCCTTCACAGCGAACCTTGGGACCGGCCGCGGAGAGACGCAGAAGCCGCGACTACATATATGATAATTACCCTCCTCCGCGTCGGGCCTCTCCTGACGGTTCGCTAGCCTCTACGAAACAGTCTGCCACATCATCCATTTCTCAGCTCGAAATCGTCGGTTTACCGGCCAATGGTAGGCAACGAGATCGTTCTCAGGGTTTGAGCGTCATCCATGAAGACGCGAGCATGCGGTCGGAACGTACGACGGATTACGCGATCACCTCCCAGGCAGGGGGCAGTTCATTTCGAGAAGTGAGAAGCAACGAATCGCTACGCCGGGACAAGAAGGCAAAGCAGCAACTTGCAGATGAACTACGGTATTCCGACCCTTCCGAAGCCGAACAATGGAGACGACGGTCTGATAGTGTATGTGCCCAGCGGTTTGACTGGATTTGACCGGCTGAATTGTCACTCCAACCCCTAGTCACGTGCTCCACCACCTCACGAGGGTCCTCCAAGGCATCGCCCGTCCAATGTCTCCATGCCAGCACCGCTATCCCCCTCTATGCCCCCACAGCAGCTGGACTCGCGACACCGACGGGTAGCGTCCGAGCGTCAGGGTCGCCCAGAGACTCGGAGTGAATATCGGGACCAACGTAGACCACTCTCGTCAGATAGTTCCGTCCCTGAGATCCATGTTGAGTCTCCGGTAAATACCTGAACCCGTTCCTCTTTTGGTTTGACTCACATGAACTGATGAAAACGGTAGTCAGGGCCGTCATCTGATGCTACATCGAGAGGCCGTGGAATCGTTCCTGCCAGTGGCTTGTTAAGTCCCGACCACGCCCACCACCCTTTGCCGATTCCTGCGCCTTCGGTTCCTAGCGCTCGCGGTTCTCCAGCTTCGAGTTCGGTGGTGATCCCTCAAGTCAATGCGGCAGGGCAATTCTATATGGTTCCGCCGGATGGGCGACGTTCTTCGAGTTCCATCCCATCGCTGACTGCTGATGGTGTACCCCAGGGTCCAGTAGTGCCCAACCATACGGGCAGTGGCGCCCCGTCTGAGCGCCACGCTACCTCATATGGACCCCCATCTGAGAGAGAGAGTGGTCGATCGAGAAGCCCTGTGTCCTTTTACGCGGCGTCACCGGTGCCTGCTGGTGTCACGTATCCCGCGCCTCCCGTATCTCGATCTGCGGCATACAGTGCGAATTCCTATCCCCAGAGCGTCGGTAGCAACCCTTCTGTCACGTCAGACAGCCGTCGGAGGCGTGATAGTTTAAGCGCCACTGCTGGGATGACGCCTGCTGCGAGGGCCAAGCCGATATCGTCGACGGCTAGTTCCACGGACGACGGCGGTGGTAGTAGTCATCATCGCAGCCATTCCAACTCTCGGGTTCCCAGGCGGCAGTCGAACGCATCGATGACATCCCAGCAGTCGCGACCGTCATATTCCCGCTTCAATCCGGGCGTGTACAACGATCCTGCGTATCTGGCCAGCAGTGACTCTCTGATGGATTATGGGACGGATATGAATGGGGGTGGTGGGGCGGTCAGACCTGGGCGTGGGCACGGATCGCCTGGATATTCGTATGCGACGTTGCGGACGAACGAATGAGCGAGTGTTGTTGTAGACTTTTGGTGTGTTTTTGGGGTGTGACAGTGTTTAGTTATTCCATATGTTGTGTGTAGTAATGATGGCGTGTAGATGGGACCGTCTGGTTCCTTGGGATGATGAATAATGAATTGATTGACACGATAGAAACAAAAAAGGGGGGTGTAGTCTACCGCACTCTATAGGCCTGAAAGAGGATGGATCTCATGGGTAAAAGAAACTTGCGTCAGGGGAAAGCTGTGTCGTTTACATGGGTCGTATCTAGCTCAAGGTTTGCAATGATGCCCTGAGAGGAGGATCGGGGGCTGACACGACAGACGAGGTGGGTTGACACAGGCACGCCTGCAAGTTCCTCGTTCTGGGCTACTGGGAGATGGTCCTCTCTCTCTCTCTTTCTTTT
>JBBPKN010001442.1:0-16296 GCA_038089275.1 Pulveroboletus cf. rosaemariae | reverse complement strand
AAAACCCAATGTTAAAACAGTTGCTTTTGCCATAAAGACAGAGAAACTGAAAAGGAATGAAGAGATAGAAGCAGAGAGACATGGGGCTTTGAAAAGACTTCCAGAGAGAAGGTCAGAATTTAGACTAGAGTCCAATAGTCAAATAATAACCAAAACAAATGTTGGAAGTGTTGAATCTAGGGTGGAGTTGAGGAAGGTTCATTTATCTTCAAAGGGAACTAAAATGTGATGATCAAGGGCAAAAGGATTCTGTACTTGATTAGAGTCAGGGTTAGTGTGGAGTTGGCTCAAGAAAGATAAGTTCCTGAGAGAAAGAAGTTGGTGCTTATTTTTCCACTCTAACATGGCTGAATTTTCAGATCTCTACTTCTGGTTAGATAACCAGCTTGCTCTCTATCCCAATGATGGAATGGCCCTTATAATGGCCAAGAATTAGAAAAGGAGGAGGCACAGAGTCAAGGCATACAAGGCTGGTGCCTCAACAGGAATAGGGGGAGTGAACAATAGCCAAAGAGATAGGGGCAGAGTATAGGTTGAAATGGTGGAAGGAGTCTGGAACTTCACTGCTCTTAATAAGGCAACCCAAGGAGTTGGTATGACAGGTGATGGATTGGTTGCCAATGCAATCCATGAGGTCAATGGTCTGATTCACCAGAACTTAAGAGAGCAAAACAGGCTTCTTCATGACCTAGTTAAGATCCAGATGGAGAAGGGCTGCCAAAAGGGATACCTCAGGGCAGAGTCTGGTATTCATGTAATTGATCATGATACTCAGCAGGAAAGGCACAGAGGTCAGAGGGCTAGAGAGGGAATGAGGGTTTTTGTGGCTGAACTTGGGGCTGGGACAGAGCCAGAGGATATCATGGTGAGGGCCAGAGAAGATCCGGAGGAGTGCATGTTCCACTGAGAGTTGCTCACTGGCCTTGCCTCCTATACATAACCAATGTCTGTATACTGATTGAATTGCACATCATCTATGTGCAGCAACAAGAGGAGGGAGATGAGCTACATGGGGAAGAGCTAAAGATGACTGGAAACAATCAGGGATGAGTACAGTCAATATAGGTAGGAGTTAGGCACTGCACTAGTGGTAAAGGTGGTTAGAGGGGGCAATCAGCACAGAGCATGTCTGGTCATTGCACAAAGATAGACAGTTAACCAGGTGGCCTGGATATTGTGGCAGAAGAGACTAAAGAGGGACTGGAGAGGTGAGTGGGAGCAGAGGGAAGGGCAAGAGTGCAGGGGGACTGGATTGCTAGGTGTGAGCAGCAATTTCCAGTGTGGTCACTAGATGCTATCCTTTTCTCAAGATCAACATCCCATTGTCAACTAGAAGACAGAAAGTAAGGGGGCCAGGGGTAGCACAAGGCATGAAACAGAAATAATCTGGAAGGATCTGGAAAGACGGGAGGGAGGCCAGAAGGAAAGGCCAACCAAAAGGATGGACACAAGAATAGGGAGGTTCTAGGGGACATAGGAAAAGCAGAAAGATCCCCAAAGGAGAAAAAGAACCCAGGGAAAATGAAAGAACAAGTTCTGGATAACAGGTCAGAAGGAATGGAAATGGAAGGCAAAAAGAAACAGAGCTGTCAGAACAAGGCTGGAAGAACAAGGAATTCCCAAGGCAAACAACAGAGGGGTTTGAAAGTGTTTCAAAGAAAGAAGCAGCATTTCCAGGAGACATAGGAAAGCAGAATCATCACCAAGGAAGGAATACCCAGAACAACAGAATTTTCAGAAGATGCAAAAGAGCAGAAGGTCTACTGGGAAAAGAATACCCAGGGAAAACAGAAGGGCAGATCCTGAGATGACATTCAGAAAAAAAGGAAATACCTGTAAGCAGAAATGAAGTTATTAGGAACCATGTCTGAAGAGCAAGGATTTCTTGGACAAGAGATGAAGGGGTGTGGAGACAATTCTGCCAAACAGGTCTCTCATAAGGAGACAAAGGGTATCAATAGCACAGGATTATAGGGAGATAATGCATAAAACAATGTAGTGCCATACAGAAGAAATCCTAAGCAGAGAACCATAGCAAATCAAAACAACACTCAAATAACTGCAAGGAGGGAAGGGAAGGGTAATTGCAGTGCAGTTATGATGGAAGTATAAACCTTTCGGGAAGGCAGGAATGAATGGAGATGTCTGGAGAGGGCAAGAGACTTTTGGCATGCAAAATGCAGGGAGAACAGTGGAGTACAGAGAAGGAGGGGTGGTGCTTCTGAAGCCTGGTTGGTCAACAAGGTGGGTATACCTTAGCTGCAAGAATAAGAAACCAGTGGCAGAGGGGCCACAGGCAACAAAGAATAAAGGGTCTAATGCTACAAGTTCAGAGAAGGTTGGAGGTGGATGGAAGTGTCTTTCTGGTAGATGTATCAACAGATGGAACTGGCCTGCTACTGAGAGCAAAGCAATGCAGAAATAGCCACACACTTAGGTGACAAAGTCATAATTACCAGATTATAACAACAAGAGCTGTGATTCAAGATCAGAGTTAGCTAAGACTGGAGTGGTACAGAGCTATGGGGGGTGCATGGGATGCTGGCATGTGTTATCCAGTGAACAGATGAGGTAATACTCAATACCTGGGGTCAATGGACCACAGTGGGTGAGTTAGTGGTGTTTTAGAACCAGTGAACACAAACCATCTAGCAGAGGGTGATGCTAGGCATTGACAGAGTGAAGCCAATAGTCTTTGTAGGGTTTGTGGAGGTCTGATAGCTTGAGCAGAAAAGGTGGAATTGAAAGAGATGGTGAGATATCGGAAGAAGCAGAAGCAGATGGAAAGGTTAGAGTGTTGAAGCTCCCAAATCTGAAATAGGACAAGATACCCAATGGGGGTTATAATGATCAAACATGCATGGAAAGGTGGTGCTGGAGGTTGGGGAGACAAGGGGTACAGGTTTAACAGACTTGTTATGCTTGGGAGAATGGGTCACCTAGGAGTAGAGAACAGACACCAGAGGTTGATGACTGCCTATTGATAATCCTGGTGTGACTTGTCAAGAAGGGGCCAGGAGGTGGCTGTGAGATGCTTAGACTGTGATGGCTAAATCTAGGCATAAGAAAGTGATTGGCATAGTCTGGAGTAACAAGGAGTGGTTTTCTGTTGAGGATTACCAGGTAACAACAAAGTGTCAGAGAACCAGAGTCAGATGCTGGAGAAGAGCAGGAAAAACAGAGGGAGTGGCACTCATTGGTAGGAAACCATAATCTAAGCTGCATTCAAGGATCCATAAGGGCTGGTGACACTGTATGATAGTAGGAAATCACAGCTGTTCTGGAGAGCCCAGAGTCGAAAATAGAGGAATGCCAGGGTCAGGAGTTAGAAGTTGAATCTAGGTGCATGTGTTTCAAGCAACAGGGGCCAGTGACTGATGTTGTAGAATTATTGAAGTGGCTTAGAGTGACTTGGAATATCAGGGGCTGTAAGGGGCTTGTGTCATGAGGACTAGATTAACTTAGGGGTTGAATGCCCAGAAGAGTGTGAGGTTATAGTGGTATCATTGGTGTTCATATTCTAACAGCTGATGCAAGGAATGGAATAAAGTTCCAGAGATTTCAGAGAGATTACCCATAAGTGCACTAAGCATGCAGGTGGTTCGGAGTTGAGTATTGAGAGATAGTGGAGGCTGATCCTTAAGTAAAGGCAAGAGAAGTGCAAGTGAGAGTATGAATATACTGTTAAAACTTTTATTCCACTAAAAAAGAGACTATTAAAATCTATACCAAAACAAGTATACTTTTAACCAGTTCCTTTTAAAACGAAACCCTTGATGCTGAAGGAAGATCAGAACTCCAGAGGGCTCTGGAGAGCTCTGGGGGAAATCTAGGAAGGGTTTCAATTGTCAAATGGGACTCAGCCTTACCTTATGTGGTGTGCCCTTGCACTTCTCCATTGTCCCAATTTACATAGATGTCAGAGGTGAGTAAGAAGGCTGTTTCTATGCTCAACAGGAGGGACAGGCAGGACAAGAAGAGTCAAGCCTAGTCATGGAGGTGAGGCTTTACAACTCCTTCAAGGATATCACATAGCCCTAAAGGTACTCTGGAGTAACCCAGAGAGTCAGAGTAAGCCCAAGGGCTTGAGCAGAGTAAGGATGACAACAAGAGGGTTTTCTGGTGTTTTTGTTGATATTTGTACTGAGGTACAAGATACAAAACTACAATACTTATATCTCAGTGAGGCAGAACTATCTAGAAGTGTAACAAAATGAGACAAGTGCAAACTCAGAAGCAAAGCAGATGTCTAGATATCTAGGAAATGAATGGAGATGTCAGAAAAGACAATGTTCAATCATGTCAGACTGAAACTGAAGGGTAACAGAATGAAACAGGGAAAAGCAAGGAACAGGAACAGAATAGGAATAGTAACAATAATGGTAACAGTAACTGACTGGGAATGGTAACAGAGTTATATCAGGATGGTTCAGAAATGATAAAGGGGAACTAGGGTAGTACTTAACTGGAGCAGATATAGACTGAAAGCAGAATGGGGTGAAATGAGAGTGGAAGCCCAGGGGAGTGTATAATGCTGAGGGGTAGAAAGTGTACATATGTAGCTGGGGAAGACTAAAATGGTAATGGAGGGCCAGAGTTGCCTGAAGGGGAGTCAGAGGGCTGGAGTGGCTTACTAGATGCAAAGACCAATTGTAAGCCAGGTTGGAATGGGGTTGGAATTTGGGTTGGAGGTCCAGGATATACAGTATTTCTAGATCCCTGCTTATTTATTGCCATTGGATGGGCTTACTGTACATTAGTTTAGGGCCAGTCCATCTTATATAATTTGTGTACATACTGTACAAGGAGTCTACCAGTCCCTAGTTAGCAACTTAAAGAATACTTTTCAAGATATTGTTCAGATATTGCTTTAGAATGAATTAGACAAACCCTTCTGCCTTTTCTTTCAATCTTGATAGCACTGCTGCTACCCTCATTATATTATCTTCCTATCATTCCTAAACCCTTTTCCAGACTCTAATCTTCATTCACTATAATCTTTACTTTTTTCAATTATTATTCCACTTTCCAGAATTGGCAATCTTTTTGTTGAAATCACTCTTAATCTTCTTTAACAACTCTTCTACCCCTTGCTCTCCTTTTTCTGCCATTTTAGGCCAAAAAGATAAAGATGTCCATGGCCAGAATAAATTGCTTGACCAGCCATGTGACCTTTATCTTGGCTTGTTCTAAATTGAATCTTTTGGGAACTAATGTACCAGTTTTTTAATATCCAGGCTTGATAAAATTGTTTCTGGTGATGTTATAACTACCAGAGTACTCCAGAAGATTCTCTGAGATCTCCAGAGTGGGATAAAGCTTGGCTTCACTATATGTGTTGTGCCCTTATGCTAGTATTGGGTACCCCAATTTGCAGAGGGGTCAGAAATACATCAGAGATGGGTCAGAGAATTAAAAAGAGTGCCAGATTCTAGAGGGAATTAAAATGGCAGGCTGAGGGGCAAGGAGAATGATATCAAGCACAAATCATTAGAGGCAATGGGGTCATTAATTTTGATATTCAAACTGAGGTACAGGATACAGAACTACTATACTTATATCTTGGAGAAGTGGATTATCTAAGGAAGGAATGTAGATGCAAAAGAAGTTGTCTCAAAGGCAAAGCAGATGCCAATGCATCCTGGATACAAATGGAGATGTCAGGGGAGACAATATTGAATAATGTCAAACTGAAACAAAAGGATAACAGAAAGAGGTGAGGAAGAAAGAAACAAGAACAGAAAGTGAGATTGAAGGAACTATAGAGTTGTATTGGAATGATACAGAGTTAACATAGGTAAAGTTGTAATCAACATTAGATAGGAAGGGACAGAGGTAAAGGGAACCAGGAAATACATGGGTTATAGCTTGAAAGCAATCAGAGTTACACCAGAGATGGTGTGGAGTTGACTTATTGGTGTGGAATATGACAGTATTCTACTCTTAAGGCCTGAACCCCTGAAGGCCACTAAGTACATGCTCTCAATTAGTAGTGATTTGAGTAAGCATCAGAGTTTTTAGCTGGTCAGAAGCCCATAAAAACAAATATCACTTCAGAGACTTTTTTACAAATTCCTTTTATTATATCTCCATTTGCCAATATTCATATCTGGTCTGATGAGTGCCTTGAGAAGCACATAGAAGATGAAGAGGAGCTTGGTGACATGGAGTATCCTAAGCAGAAGCAGTGAGGGAAGATAAGGAGAGAGGAGGAGAAAACTTGGAAGAAAGCAGAGGAGGCTCAGAAGGTAGTAGAGATAATCCAGAAATGGATAAGTATGAGATATGCTATCAAGGCCTAGTAACCAATCCTGGTTTAGATAGAGGAACTTTGCCAAGCCCAGGTAAAGTCAAGTAATAACAAGGGCAAGAGTAGAGCAGAGGAGAAACCAGTGTGCCAGAAATATAACTACCAATAACTGGGGTATAAGGTGGGCCCTGGCAAGTCAACATCATACCTTACCTGCATAGAGGCAAAGGCAAGATATGATTGTCCCAGCCAGGAGAAGCTGGAGAGAAAGTAGAAATAAAAGACAGGAGAAAATGGGGTGCTCAGTAGTAGGGCAGACTCAGAGAAGACAAAGAAGGGTCTTTGGCAGATGACCAAGGACTGTCATATAATGGAAGTGTTAATAAGAGAGGTGGGTGGAAAGGTATGGTGGGAGGTGAGATGCAAGAACTGGCTGCTAGAGTGGCTGGTTAATACTTTGGGTAAGGCAAGAGTAGTAGAAAGGGGTGATGCCAGAGGTTCAGGGGGCATGCTAGAGAATGGATTGATTGATAAGATAGCAAAGGAGCTATTGAACCTGTGTGCAGAGGTCAGAGAAATCATGGTAGTAAATGATAAGGACAAGGAGAAAGTAGAAAAGGTAATCATTGAATAGGTGGAAAATTTTGTAACTAGATTACTGAATTGACAAACTCACTTAGTCAATCATAAGATGGTCTGGATTTGTCTGAATACTGGAGATGAAACTTCTTAATAGTCTCCAAAGCATGACCTAATTCAGTGGCAAGGAGCCATAAAGTCTCTTCATTAGTACCTTCATAATTTAACCACTTAATTAAGTATAGTAGTTTGCAGTGCCTTCTTCTGTAATCTATCTTTGAGTCAAGGATTTCAGAGATCTTCAAACTTTGGTTTGCCATTGACCTTGACTGGTGATAAGAGTGGTTGAACATAATTGGAGATTATGTTGGGGTGTTATATCCCATATCTCTGACCCAATTCCACCCCTATTCTGACCTGGCTTACAACTGGTCCTCATATCCAGTAAGCTACTCTAGCCCTATGACTCTTCTCCAGGTAACTCTGGCCATCTGTTATCATTCCAGTCTGCCTTAGCTTTGCATATATGCTCCTCTGGCCTTCTGCTCCTGCTCTACCCTATTCTGCTTTCAGTTCTATTTCAGTTCCAGTTAAGTACTAACTTAGTTCAAGTGCATCATCTCCAAACCATTCCAGTATAACTCCATCACTATTTCCACTCTCAGTTACTGTTACCCATATTGTTACTATTCTTGTTCCATTCCTGTTTCTTGTTTCCCCTTGTTTCATCCTGTCATCCTTCAGTTTTAGTCTGACATGATTGGACATTGTCTTCTCTAACATCTCCATTTGTTTCTTAGATATTTAGAAATCTGCTTAGCTTTTGAGTTTGCATCTGTCTCACTTCACTATACTCCTAGATAGTTCTGCCTCTCTGAGGTATAAGTACTATAGTTCTGTATCTTATATCTCAGTATAAATATTGACATAAATATCCCCTTGTCTTCATCCTTACTCTGCTTGAGCCCTTGGACTCACTCTGATCCTTCAGATTACTCTGGAGAACCTCTGGAATCAAACAATATCCTTAAAGGAGTTGTAAAGTCCCACCCCCATAACTATACTTGACTCTTCTTATCCTGCCTGTTCCTCTTGTTGAGCACTAAGACAGTTCTCTTCCCCACCTCTGACATCTATGTAAATCAGAACACTGAAAAGTGCAAGGATATATCACATAAGGTGAAGCCAAGTCCCATTCAATCAACCAACCCTTTCCAAATTCCTTCAGAGGTCTCTGAACATCCCCAGAGTTTCTGAAGTATGATCTTTCCTCAGGTTCATGCACTACTAAGGTACTGGAACCTGACCTTTGCCCTCTAGCAACAAGGGATTTATTCAGGAAGGAGATTGGTATACAGTTTAACAATTTATTTGTATTAGAGATAGGTTTTAACATGGGAACAGAGAGTTTGAGTTGAGATATATGAAAGACTGGATAAATAGACTTCATGTTTTCTGGGAGACAGAGTATAAAGGACAGTAAACCTGCCTAAGTAATAATGAGATAGGGACCTAAGTTCTTCTTGGTGAGTTTTTTGAATGGCTGTGTAGTCCTAAAGTACTTAGCCTTGATGAATATCTGGTTATCTACTTTAAATTCCAGTGTTGAAGATCATCAGGTATCTGCAGGTCCTTGATATCTGACTTGGGCAGCAGCTATTCCTTATGAAGAAAGGCATGAAGTAAGTTGAGGTCAATGGCATATTCTCAAGCATGGGTAAAGATAAGATCATGTTCCAGGTAAATGGAGATGTTCAGATGGTAGCTTTTATTAGCAAAGAAAGGAAAAACACCTGTGGTAGCATTAGAGGCATTGTTATAAGCAAACTCTATGAGGGGCAGGAGTTTGAACCAGTTGTCTTGCTGGTAGTTGCAATAAATGCATAGATATTGCTTCAGGGTTTGATTTATTTGCTTTGTTTGACCATTACCTTCTGAATAATAGCCAGAGATAAAGTGGAGGCAGATGTTGAGGGCTTGACCCAGAGAATGGAAGAAATGGAAAATAAACTTGGAATCATGATCAGAGATAATATGGGAGGGAACTCTGTGTTTGAAGAAAACATGGAGTAAAAAGAGTTTAGCAAGCTCTGGGGAGGTCACTATATCATCTGTAGAGATAAAGATACACTGCTTTGATAGACAATTTACAATGACAAGAATAGCAGTATGACCAAAGGAAGCAGGAAGTTGTTCAATGAAATCCATAGAGATGGAATTCCATGGCTTTTCTGGAATAGGAAGCTGCTTGAGAAAACTATAGGGCTTGTGATGGGGTATCTTGGCACAAGTGCAAGCTGTACATAAGAAAATGTACTCTTTAATGAATGCTTAAATGTCAGGCCAGGTATATTCTCAGCAGATGAGCTCTAGTGTCTAATTCTGTCTAAAGTATCCAGATAAGAGGTGGTTATGTTTGTAATGGAGTACTCAGAGGCAGAGGTCAGAGGGATTTGGGACATAAATGCAGTTATTCAGATACAAAAAGCCTTCTGGGTCTTTTAACTAATGAAAGTCAGGTGAGGGGGTGCTGAACAAGTAGGTAGAGGTAATGGAATCAGAAGGGAGTACTGAGAGAATGTCATAATGGAAAGTTTCAAGGTTAAAGAGGAATATGGATCAGAAAACCAGAGACACTAAGGAGGAAGTCTGAAGAGATGCAGTGAGTTGTTCCTATGTAAACATGGGATGGAAATTGTGCAGATTGATGTGGGCATAGTCACTATTTCCCTCTTTGGAATAGATGTCCCAATATCTAGTCAATGCATTAGACTTAGCATCTAAATGACCTGAGCAGAAGCAAATAATCAGATTAAACTGAGAAAGAAATTCTGACCACTGGGCTTGCCAGTAAGTCAGAAGCTTGAATGTAGTAAAGTATTCCAGATTCTTGTGATTGGTAACAACATCAACCAGAGCACTGGAACCTTCAAGGTAATGTCACCAAGTCTTGAATATAGTGAAAGTGGTGAAAAGCTTCTTATTATGGATATTGTAGTTGAGTTCTGGCATGGTAAGCATATGTGAATAGAAAGTAACAGAATAGACCTCATTGTCCAGACACTAGAGTGAAAGGATTTCAGTGATTGCATAGTTTTGAAGTGTCAGTTTCAACAATAAAAGAAGCATTGGGGATCCAATGGGTTAGAATAGGGGCTGAAGTGAAAGTATCTTTGAGGCACTGGAAAGCAGTACAACAAAAAGCATTAAAATCCCAACAAGCTGATTTGCAGGTGAGACAAGTCAGGGGAATGATAATGTTAGAGTAGCTCCAGATAAAGTGGTGGTAGAAATTAGTGAAACCAAGGAAAGACTGGATGTTATGAACTTTGTAAGGCTTAGGCCAATCCAGAATGGATTAAACCTTTTCAGGGAACATAGTGAGCCCTAAAGAGAAGAGCTGGCATCCAAAATACTTAGTTGAATCAGTATGGAATTTGCATTTCTCAGATTTGATAAAGAGGCTGTGTTTCTGGAGACAATGGAGGAGGTCTTTCACTCATTGCCCTCAGCAATGCAGACTAAATGATAAGCATGCCTAAGGTCAAGCTTGATATAGATGATTATGCAGCTCAAAGCATCAAGAAGATCAGAGATGCATGGAAGAGGGTAGCAGTCTTTCTTCATGATCTTGTTGAGTCCTCAGAAATCTACATACAACCAGAGGGATATGTTCTTTTTCTGGATGAAGAGGATAGGAACAGCATGAGTGAATAAAGATAGGCAGATAAATTCCATAGAGAGGTATTTATTTAAGAAGATTCTGAGCACTTCAAGCTTAGAGGATGAAAAAGAGTAGGTAATGCTAATAGGCAGGAAGATGCCTTTTTCCAGGTCAATTTTCAGGTCAAACTTGTGATAGAGAGCAAGGGTAAAAGCCTTGCTTTTGCTAAACACATTGGTAAAGTTGTAGTATTTCTAAGGGATACCAGAAAGATTGGCTAGAGGAGGGGTAATGAAGATAGAATGAAGATGACTTTCCAGGAGCCAAAGTTGCAGATAGAATAGAGTTAAGCCATCAAGGCTACAGGCATGCATAAATGCTACTAAGCTAAGTAGCTCAATCAACAGAGGTTTGGGGTCAGAGGAGTATGGTGAATTAAAGTTGGAGCTAGCTTGGATCAGAAATACTGGAGGCTGTGGAGGTGAGCTCAGAAGTATTGGCATGTTTAGTTCCAATGATCAGAATGAGATATAACTTGATACCCAGTCAATTAACAGATTGTGACAGACAAGCCAGTTATGTCCTAAAACAAGAGAACTAGATTCATTCAATGGAGTAACATAAAATGTCATCAGAGTAATATCACTGGTTTCAAAGCAAATGGAAAGATTAATGGCATTAGTAATCATAGAATTAAAAGTACCATCAAAAAGTCAGAGCTGCAATGGAGAAACAGAATAAGTTAGAAGGTTGTAGATACTGACTAACTTGGTATCTATGAAGCAATCTGAAGAACCAGAGTCAATAAAAGCAGAAAATGGAGGTATTTCATAAGAAACAAGGGGTAACAAGAGGCATAAGTGAAGTATTATCTAAAAAAATGGACACATTAAGTCTAACCTCCAATAAAGCATGGAAAGGATCAATATAATCTCTAGCCTGTGCAGAGTCATGGAGACTGTGGACTATTTTTTTGCCTCTGAGGCAGAGGCCTCTAGTTTGGCTTCCAGAGTGGAGGTCTTGGTAGTGCAAGCTTTGAATACCTTGGAGGAAGACTTGAAGCAGTTCTTTGCTATGTACCCAGCAATATTACAAAACATATAGAGGTGATTCTCAAGTCAACACTTGAATTCTTTGGTAGTAAGCTTACTGTCCTTACCAAGCTTGAATAATAAATCTTGCTTCTGAGAAACAGACAACTTGGAGGAGCCAGAAGAACTAGCTAACTTGTTCTTTGACTTCTTAGGGCTGGAGGTTAAAGTAGAGGATGCAGAAGATTTGTCAGATGATTTGGACAGGTAAGATAACTTTTCTTGGCAGCTGATTTCAGATTTATGCTCCCAGTAATAAGTGTTGATGGTTTGAGCAAGCTGGCACAGCTCAATAAGGGTCAGGGGCTTTCCAATGTGAAAAAGGTCATTTTTGATGCAGTCTGGAAGACCATTATAAAAGTAGTGGTGGAAAGCACCTTCTTTATAACCCTGGATTTGAGAAATGATTCTATTAAACTCAACTATATATTTGTTGATTCATTGACTATCCCTTATAGTCAACTGATCTAGCTGGTGCTTTGCATTCCTGACTGGATCATGGGGTCTGAAGTTAGTCCAGAGTTCCTAAATGAACTCCTTATAATTATCCATCCACAGAAAACAAAGGTCAGGATCTTTTATAAGAAAAAGGTCAGGTTTGAAATATTCCAATGCCATGCCCTTAAGGTAGGATTGAGCATAAGTAACCTTGGCTCATTCATTGGTAAAGGCTTTGAGATAATTCTGGAAGTTTAACTTGCATTAAACCAGAAAAACATGGAGCTTTCAGAGATCAGTTCTGTTGAACTGGTCTGATTCATATACTTTGGTATGCTGTGAGGTTTCATAGGTACAATAGGAGAAACAAGCTAACCTGTGAATGGTGCTAGTGAGATTGGTGATAGTATCATAGTAAATGGGAATAGATTTAGAAACTGGGAAAGATTTGGGATTATCCTTCAGAATATCAGAATATCCATTAAAGGGGTTATCTCCAGAGTCATCTGGTACTCCTGAATGGGCACCATGGTTGTTGGGGATATGAGGAGGTTGGGGAACCTTGAAACCATTAGGGACTTTGTTATCTGGAGCAATAGATATAGAAGAGTGAGAAGAAACATGAGTCTATAATGCTAAGCCTAGGGTATGGCAGGCAGAGAAACTCTTGAACTGATCAAGGACAGCACAAGAGTAAGCTCCAGTTACACAGATAGATATGATAGTAGTATGAGCACAAGTGGAAGTTTAAATATACTGTTATAACTACCAGAGTACTCTGGAAGATTCTCTAGGATCTCTAGAGTGGGATAAGGCTTGACTTCACCATATGTGATGTGCCCTTACACTAGTACTGGGTACCTCAATTTGCAGAGGGATCAGAAATACATCAAAGATAGGTCAGAGAATCAGAGAGAGTGCCAGACTCTAGAGAAAAGTAAAATGGCAGGCCAAGGGGCAAGGAAAGTGGTGTCAAGCATGAATTATTAGAAGCAATGGGGTCATTAATGTCAATATTCAAACTGAGGTACAGGATACAGAACTATCATACTTATATCTTGGAGAAGTGAATTATCTAAGAGAGAAATGAAGATGCAAAAGAAGTTGTCTCATAGGCAAAGCAGATGTCAATGTATCCTGGATACAAATGGAGATGTTAGGGAAGAAAATGTTGAATAATGTCAAACTAAAACAAAAGGATGACAGGAAGAGATAAGAAAGAAAGAAACAAGAACAAAAAGTGAGATTGGAGGAACTACAGAGTTGTATTGAAATAATACAGAGTTAATGTAGGTAAAGTTGTAATCAACATTAGGTAGAATGGAACAGAGGTAAATGAGACCAGGAAATACATAGCTTAAAGCATGAAAGCAACCAGAGTTGACTTGTTGGTGCAGAATATGACCATGTTTGTAATGTCCTTTGCCATCTCTGGAATCACAGCCTTTTTGCCAAATCTGAGAAATGTGAATTCTATACTGATTTCAATAAGTATCTTGGATACCAGCTCTTCCCTTCAGGGCTCACTATGTCCCCTGAAAAGATTCAATCCATCCTGGATTGGTCCAAGCCTCACAAAGTTTATGATATTTAGTTTTTTCTCAGTTTTGCTAATTTCTACCACTGCTTTATCCAGGGCTACTCTGACATCATTATTCTCCTGACTTGCCTCATTCACAAGTCTGCTCATTGGGATTTCGATGCTTCTTGTCATGCTGCTTTTCAGTGCCTCAAGGTTACTTTTACTTCTGCTTCTATTCTAACCCATTGAATTTCTAATGCTCCCCTCATTGTTGAGACTGATGCTTTAAACTATGCAATTGCTGGAATCCTCTCACTCTAGCACCTGGATGATGAGGTCCACCCTGTCACTTTCTATTCATATATACTTACTGTGCCAGAACTCAACTATAATACCTATTATAAGAAGCTCCTTACTATTTTCACTGCATTCAAGACTTGATGTTATTACTTCAAAGGTTCTGGTTCTGGTTCTTTGGTGGATGTTGTCACAGATCACAAGAACCTGGAATACTTCACTATGTCTAAACTTCTAACCTGCTGGCAAGCCCAGTGATTAGAGTTTCTCTTTCAGTTTCATTTTATTATCTGCTTCTGCCCAGGTTATTTAGATGCTAAACCTGATGCTTTGACTAGATAATGGGACATCTATCCCAGAGAGAAGAATAGTGACTATGCCCTCATTAATCCACATAACTTCCAGCCTATATTCATGCAGGAGCAACTTGCTGCATTCCTTTGGGTTTCCTCCCTAGTATCTCTAATCTTCTGGTCTGCATCCCTCTTTGACCTTGAAACCCTCCATCATGACATCCTCTTGGCACTCCCTTCTGATCCCACTGCCTCTACCCACTTGTCCAGCATTCTCTTACCTGACTCTCATTGGTCTAGAGACTCAGAAGGCTTCTTGCATCTGGACAACTGCATTTATGTTCCCAATGCCTCCAATCTCTGCCTCTGGATTCTCCACTACAAGCATAACCACCCCTTATCTGGACACTTTGGTCAGAATTGAACACTGGAGCTTATCCACTGAGAATATACCTGGCCTGGCATTTGAGTATTCATTAAAGAGTACATTTCTTCATGTACAGCTTATGCCCATACCAAGGTACCCTGTTACAAACCCTATGGTTTCCTCAAGCAGCTCCCCATCCCAGAAAAGCTATGGAATTTCATCTTTATGGATTTCATCAAACAACTCCCAGCTTCCTCCAGTCACTCCACCATTCTCATCATTGTAGATCATCTATCAAAGCTGTGTATCTTCATCCCTACAGACAATAAGATAACCTTCTCAGAGCTTGCTAAATTCTTTTTACTCCATATTTTCTTCAAACACAGAATTCCCTTCCACATTACCTCTGATCAAGGTTCTGAGTTTGTTTCCTATTTCTTTCATTCCCTGGGTCAAGCCCTCAATATCCACCTTCACTTTATCTCCAGGTATTATCCAAAAGGTATTGGTTAAATTGAGTGAATGAATCAAACCATGGAGTAGTATCTATACATTTATTGCAACTATCAGCAGGACAACTGGTCCAAACTCCTGCCCCTCATGGAGTTTGCTTATAACAATGCCCCTAATACTATCACAGATGTTTTCCCTTTCTTTGCTAACAAGGGCTACTATCTGAACATCTCTGTTTACCCAGAATATAATCTTACCTCTATCTGAGCTTGAGAATATGCCATTGACCTCAACTCTCTTCATGCCTTCCTTTGTGAAGAAATAGCTGCTGTTCAAGTTAGATACCAAGGATCCACAGATGCCCAACAATCTCCAGCACCAGACTTTAAAGTAGGTGACCAGGTATTTGTCAAGGCTAAGTACTTCAGAACTACATGGCTGTCCAAGAAACTTACTAAAAAGAACTTAGGTTCTTATCTCATTATTATTCAGGCAGGCTCACTATTCTTCATACTCCATCTTTCAGAAAACATGAAGCCCATTCACCCAGTCTTTCATGTTTCTCAACTCAAACTCTCTGTTCCCAATGTAATCTCTGATCACATGCAACTACCTTCACCACCAGTTGAGATCAACAGTGAACTGGAGTTTGAGATCTCTAAAATCCTAGACTTAAAGATAGATCATAGGCAAAGGAACTGCAAATTGCTATATTTGATTAAGTGGTTAGGTTATAAGGATACTGATGAGGAAACCTTGTGGCTCCTTGCCACTGAATTAGGTGCTTTGGAGATTATTAAGAAGTTTTATCTCTGTTATTTAGACAAATCCAGGCCATTTTATGATTAACCAACTGAGTAGTGGATCTAGTAATCTAGTTACAAGATCCTCTATCTACTTAAAGAATGTCTTTTCAACCTTCTTGTCTACCATGGAAATTCTGCTCTCCTCTTGCCATTGCCACTACTTGATCCCACCTGGGCTTGGTAAAGCTTCTCCATCTAAATCAGGTTTGAGTGCTAGGCCCTGACTGCATTTCCAGTACTTACCCATTTCCAGATTGCCTTTACTGCCTTCCATGCCTCCTCTGCTTTCTTCTGAGTCTCCTTCTGTCTGGAGTGGTATTTGATTTTATGGGTTTCTGGCTATTATAGTCTGCATTTTTCACTTTTCAATCATGTGATCTTATCTTATCTAACCATGTGGTTATCTAATCTTTTATCTTATCTAGGCATGTGATGGATTACATGATAGGTCTAGACCCAGGGCATAGGATTAGCCTCATGTCTTTAGCCTGGATTTTATTTCCATTAGTCTTCCATTTCAGAAGCCTCATTGCACT
>JBBPKN010001441.1:0-16301 GCA_038089275.1 Pulveroboletus cf. rosaemariae | reverse complement strand
TTTCTGTTTCTGTTTCTGTTTTGCTTTTTCCTGTTATCTTTCAGTTTCAGTCTGACATAATTGAATGTTATCTTCCCTAATATCTCCATTCATTTCTTAAATACTTGAATATCTGCTTCACTTCTGAGTTGTACCTGTCTTACTTCACTACACTTCTAGATAGTTCTGCCTTTATAAGGTATAAGTACTATAGTCCTGCATCTTGTACCTTAGTATAAATATCAACATAAACATCCTTGTCTTGTCATTATCCTTACTCAAATTGAGCTATCTGGCTTACCTTCTGACCCTTTGGAGTACTCTGGAGGACCTCTGGGGCTAAGTGATATCCTTGAAGGAATCATAAGGCCCTACTCTCATGACTAGGCTTGACTCTCCTCAACTTGCCTTGTTTTCCCACATTGAGTGTCAAAAACACTCTTCCCTCCATGATCAATCCCTTTGTAAATTGAGATACTGTGAAGTGCAAGGGTGCACCACATAAAATGAAGCCAAGTTCTGTCCAACCAGCATAACCCATCCTAATTCTTCACCAGAGACCTCCAGATCTTCCAAAAAACTCTGGAGTTTAAGCTTTGATTATTGTTATGCTAGGCCTGGATAGGGACTAGAGTAGACCTTGCTGGTAAGGACAAGGTAGGCTATATAAAGTGTAAGCCTCAAGGACAAGTGGTAAGATAACAAACATGAAGTTGTGCCTTCAAGGGGTCAGCAACAGACACAGGGCTGTGCTGCAAGTCAGATACTAGGTAATTGGGCTTTAGACCAGAGACAGCTGGGGCTAATAACAAGTGGATTCCAAGTACTAGGTACAAGGACAAGGAGTATGCAAAGGATCACAAGGTAGAAGTAGCATAAGAAAAGAAGAGACTAGAAGCATGCTACTTTATAGTACAACTAATAGAGTTTGAGCAGAAATAGCTATAGTAATTATGCTAATGAATAATAAGTAAGTTATCTGTGTGGAAATAGATGGAAAGCAATGAAATAATTATAAGTCAGCTAATTAAGAAATAGAACACCTGGGCAATGTCATATTCCATACCTCTAACCCAGTTTTGACCCCATTCTGACCCAGCTTATGATTGGCCCTTATACCTAGTAAGCTACTCTAGCTCTTCAACTCTCCTCCAGGCAACTCCAGCCCTCTGTCACCATTCCAGTCTGCCCCAGCTACACATGTACAGTTCCTGCCCCTTAGCATTATGTGCTCTCCTGGGCCTCCACTCCCACTCTACCCCATTTCATTTTCAGTTCTATTTCAGTTCCAGTTAAGTACTACCTTAGTTCAATTTCATCATCTCTGAACTATTCTGGTATAACTCCATCACTGTTCCTGCTCTTAGCAACTAATACCATCATTGTTACTATTCCTGCTCTGTTCCTGTTCCTTGCTTCCCCTCATTTCATCCTGTTACCCTTTAGTTTCAGTCTGACATGATTGGACATTGTTTTTCCTGACATCTCCATTTGTTTCTTAGATATTTAGACATCTGCTTTGCTTCTGAGTTTGCACCTGTCTCACTTTGCTACAATCCTAGATAGTTTTGCCTCTCTGAGGTATAAGTACTATAGTTTTGTATCTTGTACCTCAGTATGAATATTGACATAAACACCTCCTTGTCTTTATCCTCACTCTAATCAAGCCTTTGGGCTCACTCTGAACCTCTGGGTTACTCCAGAGTACCTCTGGGGTCAAGTGATATCCTTGAAGAAGTTATAAGATCCCACCCCCATGACTAGGCTTAACTCTCCTTGTCCTGCCTGTCCCTTCTGTTGAGCACAGAGACAGCCTTTTTACCCACTGCTGACTTCTATGTAAATCAGGACACCAGAAAGTGCAAGGGCACACCACATAAGGTAAAGCCAAGTCCTGTTTGATCAATGAAACCCTTCCTAGATCCCTCTGGAGCCCTTCAGAGCCCTCCAGAATTATGACCTTTCCTCAGCATCAATAGTTTCACTCAGGAAGAAACTGGTTTTAACAGTATATCCATACTCAGATGGATTTTAAAAGTATATTTGTACTGGTATAAGTTTTAACAGTATATTCATACTCTCACTTGCACTTCTCCAAGCCTTTACTTCAGGATTGGTCTCAACCATCTCCCAACACTCAACTCCAAACCACCTGCATGCTTGGTATACTCAAGGGTAATCTCTCTGAGATCTCTGGAACTTCAACCCATCCCTTGCACCATCTGTCAGGATATGATCTCCAATGACACCATTATAACCTTGCACTCTTCTGGGCATTTGATCCCTAAGTTGATCTAGTCTTTACATGGCACAAGCCCCTTACTGCCCCTGACCTTCTGAGTCACTCTGAGCCACCCTGACATTCTATAATGTCAGTTACTGGCCCCTATTGCTTGAGATACATGTGTCTAGATTCAACTTCTGACTTCTGACCCTGGCATTCCCCTATTCCTGACCCCAGGCTCTCCAGAGCAGCTGTGACTCCCTACCATCATACAGTATTACTAGTCCTCATGGATTCTTGAATGCAGTTTAGGTTATAGTTCCCTATCCATAAGCACCACTTCCTCCATTTTCTCCATTCTTTTCTGGCAGATGACTCCAGTCCTCTGACACATTGTTGTCATCTGGTAATCCTCAATGGAAAACCACCCCATGTCACTCCAGACTATTCTGACCAACTTCTTCTGCCTAGATTTTGCCATTGCAGTCTAAGCATCCCCTAGCTGTTGCTCACCCCCTTCCTTGATAAGTCACTCCAGGACTATCAATAGGCAGTCATCAATCCCTTGTGTCTGTTCTCTACTCCTAGGTGACCTATTTTTGGCTGTTAGTCCTAGCCTTTCAAGACCCAGCCTCCCAAGTATGACAAGTCTATTAAACCTGTACCCCTTGTCTCTCTGACCTCTGGCACTGCATTTCCGTGCACTTCTGATCATTATAACCCCCATTGGGTACCTTGTTCTATTTAGGATTTGGGAGCCCCAACACTCTAACCCCCTTCCACCCTCTTTCACTTCTATCTGATTCTTCTCCTTCTTTTTCTATTTTGCCTCTTCTGCTCAAGCTATCAGACCTTCACATACCCTACAAAGACTGCTGGATTCACTCTGTCAATGCCTAGCATCACCCTCTGCTGGATGGTTTATATTCACTGATTCTAGAATATCACTAACTTACCCACTGTGGTCTGTTGACCCCAGGTATTGAGTAGTACCTTGTCTATTCACTGGATAATACATGGCAGCATCCTGTGCACCCCCCACAGCTCCATGCCACTCTGATTTCAGCTAACTCTGATCTCAAACCACAGTTTTTGTTATTATCTGATAGTTATAACTCCATTGCCTAAGTGTGCAGTTATTTCTGCATTGCTCTTGTTATGTTTCTCTCTTTTGTTTTCCCCTTTTCCTTTCCCTCATCTTAGCTTCTGCTCTTCACACACCTTGGGTGCTCTCTTGTTCACTTTCACTCTTAGATTCTGCTCTTCTTGCACTCTAGCCTTGCCTAAATTGCTCTCTTGTTAAGCCCTTTGCCTGGGCCTTTTATCTCTCAATCAGCTGACTCATAATTGTTTCATCTCTTTCCATCCATTTCCACACAGATATCTTACTCATCATTCATCAGCATGATTACTTAGTCTGTCTCCACTTGAACCTTGTTCTTTGTACTATAAAGTAGCATACTTCCTGTTTTCTTTCTCTTTATGCTACTTCTACCTTGTGATTACCTCACAAGTCCTCACACCTCCACTAGTCCTTGTACCTATGTACTTGGAATCCACTATTTGTGTTCTGACACTTAATCAGAGGATCATCAGCATCTGATCTCAGCATACCCCTGGGAGTGTAGCTGGTACCACTTGGGCATGATACTTCATTTGTTGCCCTCCCCTTGTCCTGAAGCTTACCTTTGGTTTGCTTCTCCCACTTTACCCACAGCAAGGTCTACACCTGTCCTTACCTGGGCCTAGCATAATAAAAGAAGTAGCATATTCTACTTGTGACTATTATTGCTATAGTCTGCTCCACCTAAACAACCTTCACTGTTCAACTCCCTCTGGGGTAAGCCTCATGTCTCTACCTTAGACCCTCTCAAATCCACTTCAGAACCCAAGAACCCCTCTTCTCCAGATTGCCCTTCCACATCAGAAGATGTGCTCACAAATATCCTTGTCCCTTCTCAAGAAGAAGTATGAGAAGACCATAACCTCACTCATGAACTCTCCTCTTCTCTACAGATTCCCCAAGCCCAGATGTCACCTTCTCCCACTCCCATCTGACACTGACCTGTGTTTACCCTCCCCTGACCCTCTTCAACAATTGCCATGTCTGGCTTCTCCACCTCTACCACCAAGCCTACAGAACTTCATCTCAGTGCCCCCAAGCACTTTGATGGCGACTGATCCAAGGCTGAGAACTGGCTGGACACAGTCCAGTTCTATCTCTTTGTCAACAGCACAGTCTATAACTCTAATGAAAAGAAAATCACCTTTTCCCTTTCATTCATGACCAAAGGGCCAGTGCTGTCATGGGCTGCAACATACCAGAAGAAATGTATTTCTGGCATGACCATCACTTTGGGGAAGTTTTCCCAATTTACTTCTGAATTCCTAAAGGTTTTCCAACAACAGGATATGGTTAATGCCACCATTCACTGGTTGGTGAACACTCAAATGAAGCAGGGAAAAAAAGGCAGACATCTTCCCTAGCTGAATATACTGCTGAGTTTCAGAACTGAGTCATCTTCACTAAAATCACTAATGACAATATCCTCATCAGTTACTACAAAACAGAACTTGCATTCTACCTCTCCCATTGTATTTATAACCTGGATACAATCCCCTCTACCATTGACAAGTGGTATCTCAAAGCTGCTCACTTTCAAGGCACTATGGAGTGCACCTGCTCTATAGAACAATGACAAAAGAATCCTTGCATGTTTACTTGAACTCCCACACACCCCTTTACCATATTCAAACCAGAGAAAGATCTGAATGCAATGGACATTGATGCCATAAAGAAAGGCTGTCTCACTGAAGCAGGAAAAGCCTTCTGCATCAAGAATAGACTTTGCTTCCAATGCTGAAAACCTGGCCACATCAACACTACCTGCCCCAACTTCCCTTCTTCTTCTTCTCTGACCACCACCACCAAGAAAACCCCTTGCATCAAGACAGTCTCTGCCAAAGAACCAACAACAAAGATTGAGGAGGTTAGCAATGATGAATCTGATGATGGGGTGGCAAGAGTAGTTGTTAAGAAAGAAAGGAAGAAAAAGACAAAAAAGCAGGGTTTTTAAAATGGAGTACCTTCCCTATGCAAGGTACTCCCTCCTTCTCTTGTGCACCTGTACTTGTATCCACTTCCAAGAAATCTATGAAAATCACAATTCAGGTTTCCTCCTCCTCCTGTGCCAAGAAAGTTGTAGCTACTCATGTTCTCATTGATAGCAGGGCACAAATCAATTGCATAGACTGGGACTTCATCAAAAAGAACCAGTTCCCCACCACCAAGCTTTCTAAGCCAATTGTCATCCAAAACATCAACCACTCAGAAAACAAAAAAGACAAGATCACACAAACTTGCAACCTCCTCCTCCATTTTAAACAATCTGTTCTCCTGGTTTCCTGCTATGTCATCATGTGTGGGAAGGAGAATATCATCCTTGGACACCTGTGGCTCCAGGCCACAAACTCTACCATTGACTGGATGGCAAACATGCTCACCATTCCAGATCTCTCCTCCAATGCAACCACTTATTGCATCAACTCTATCCATAAACCATGGTTTGATGTACTTCTCAAAGATATCATCATTCCTCACAATGAACTCTTAGTCCACTACCTGGACTACATTACTCCTGAGCAGTCGATCAACAACTTGCTCTACAATCACCACTTTAGCAGGATCTTAGATCACTACTCCTCTTATCTCCCTGAGATCACTGTCACTTGGCTCACCATATTCACCAAGCTAGCTATTGAAGCTGAAAAAGCTAAGCCAAAGATGACTCTTCCCCCTAAATACTCTCAATTCTTGTCAGTATTCTCCAACACTCTGAAAATCCTTGACCATCTTCTACCCTTTCACCCCTATGATCACAAAATCAACCTGAAGGACACATTCATCCTGAAGATAGGTAAGGTCTACCCCTTATCCCCTTCTGAGTGACAGGCTATGGAAGAATTCCTTGAAGAGAACCTTTGGACTGGGAAGATTCATCCTTTCAACTCCCCTCAAGCCTCATCCTTTTTCTTTGTCAAAAAGAAGGATGGCAAACTCTGCCCCTGTTAAGACTACAGGTATCTCAATGAACACACCATTTGCAATGTCTATCCTCTCCCCCTCATTTCTGATCTCATTGATAAACTCCAGGATGCTCAACTCTTCACTAAGTTCAACATCTGTTAGGGTTATAACAATGTCTGCATCTGAAATGGACACCAATGGAAAGCTGCCTTTATCACACATAAAGGGCTCTTTGAACCCATGGTAATGTTCTTTGGCCTAAATAACTCACCCACTACTTTTCAGCAATTCATAAATAATTTATTCTGGAATATAATCACTGAAGAATGGCTCATTATCTATATGGATAATCTCCTCATCTCCTCCCCTAATGATAACACCCATCAGAAACACACCTCCCATGTCCTTCAACAGATAATGGAACTTGATCTCTATCTTAAACTAGAGAAATGCACCTTCACCACATTCCAGGTTGAATATCTCAGGATGATCATTTGTTCTGGTGAGCTCACTATGGACCCTGTCAAACTTGCTGGCATTTCCCAGTGGCCTACCCCTTCAAAAGTCAAGGATGTTTGATCTTTTCTTAGCTTTGCTAACTTCTATAGGCAATTTATCCCCAACTACTCCACCATTGCCCATCTCCTCCTTGACCTCACTAAGAAGGCCATAATCTGGTCTTGGTCATCTGCTGCCCAGAAAGCCTTTGATTCTCTCAAGGCTATCTTCTTGTTACAGCTGGTATTGCAAATGCCAGATCTCACCTGTTCTTTTGCTATTGCCATTAATGCCTCCACTTATGCATCCAGTGGTATTCTTCTCCAAACTGATGAGAATGGGGATTGGCACCCCTGTTCTTATCTTTCTCAGACCTTTTCCACTGCTGAGTGGAATTATGATATCTATGATTGCAAATTCCTCATGGTCATTTGTGCCCTGAAAGCCTGAAGGCAGTATCTCCTTGGCTCTTCTACTCCCATCCAGGTCTTTACTGATCATAAGAACCTGATCTATTTCAAATTCCCTCAGAAGCTTAATCACCAACAAGCTTGCTGGCTTCTTGATATTGCTGATTTTGATCTACAACTCTTCCATGTTGCAGGCACTTCCCTTGCTGGGCCTGATGCCCTCTCTCACCAACCCAACCTTTGTTCTGACACTTCCCAGGATAATCAGGAAGTTACCCTTCTTCTCCCTAAACTCTTTGTTAACCTTATTGATGCCACCCTCTCCACACACATTAAAGAACATCAACAGGGTAACTTCCTTTGCCTTTTCATTCTGCAAAAACAGGATGCTTCTGCAGATGAGAAATTTCTTCACTCCTGCATCTCTGACTGGAAGAAAATTAATGGATTGCTTACCTACTGCAACCACATCTTTATTCCTTCCTCTGTTAACCTCCATCATGAGATTCTTCAATGATGTCATGACCACCCCTCTGCTGGCCACCCCAGCTATCTCAAAACCCAACAACTCATCTCCACTGAATTTTGATGGCCTGGCCTTGCCACCTTTGTCTGCAACTATGTTGCTGGCTGTTCCATTTGCCAGCAGAACAAAGCAAATACTCACCCTTCTACTCCTGCACTCTCCCCTATTCACTCCACCACCACTTACCCTTTCCAACAGATATCTTGTGATCTGATCACTGATTACCCTCCATTCTCCAACTTTAATCCCTTGTTGGTTATGATTAATCATGAACTTACAAAGGGGATAATTCTCTGCCCCACTAAGAAATCCATTACTGCTGAGGGTATTGCTGTTATGAAGTGACACTCCAGCACTAGAACCAGTCATGTGACATCACATGATTGTGCACAAGATACCCCATTTTAAGCTTAACCCTAGTCTGTGGTCTAGTTTCTTTAAAAGTATTTATTATCCTCTTTTCCAGCAGTGGTCATGTGACCATAAGTCACCTGACATGGATCTTCCCAGGATCTTCCCTGGAACCGCCCCTCCATCTTATCTCCATGGATCTTAGCTAATCTGGATCTGGATCTGGATCTGAACTCTGAATGCATCTGTAGCAGATCTATAGATTGGATCTCATCTGTGGCAGAGATCTCCATTCTCATGGTGCAAGCACCTCTAATCCTGCATTCATTTCCTAGTTACTTCTCTTCCATTCTCCCATATCCACATGGCCTCTTGCCATACTCTTTATTTCTGCTCCATGCTTCCATTCTTCCTTATCTATTAGGGTTTAGGGCATTCCCTGATTAGGTAGCACATGTACTTAGTCAGCATGGTCCATGCTCAGGATCCTGTAATATATAAGGCAAGGGTAGGCAAGCTGGGATTCCCCAGTCTTGCTCACTTGAGCTTTGGTTTAGTCTTGCCTCTGAGGGATTACCCCTTTTACAGAGCATTCATAAGGCAATGCCTCTATAGCTTTCACAGGTGATTCAATAACCTCAGGGTTAGCTTGGCTTCTTGCATCCATTGCCTAGTTAGGGGCCACTAGTACAAAAGCTCTAGAACAGAAGATTAGAAGGCACTCACCAAGGTCTAGGTTAGAGTTTAGTCAGTTCAGCACATTTGCTTGTGCTTCAATTGCTACTCTCTTTTTCCACAAGGTCTACCTCTGCTATGGTCTTTACAACAAGATCATCTCTGATTAAGGCCCCCAATTCACCTCTGCATTTGCCAAGGAGCTTGGAAAACTCCTTGAGTACAATCTCTCCCTCTCTACTGCATATCATCCTCAGTCTGATGGTGAAACTGAACAAGTTAACCAGGAGTTTGAGACAGATATTCACATTTATTGTGGTTCCAACACCACTGAATGGGCTGACTCCATTACCCATGCCAAGTTTGTCCACAATCATCAACCCCACTCTGTTACAGGACAATCCCCATTCTATTTCATAATAAGATATGAACCCCACACTCTTCCTTCCATTATCAATGAATCACTGATGCCAGCTATTGCTGACTGCACTAAGGCACTTCTTGCAGCTTGCAATAAAGCCCTTGCTGCATATGATCTAGCCCACCAGACCATGGCATTCTGTATTCACTTCACTTTCTCTCCATTTGCTAAAGGAGATAAAGTGTGGTTAAAAGCTCAAAATTTGAAATGAGCCATAGTCCATCCAAAACTCTCTCCTAAATGGGAAGGACCCTTCACCATCACAGAAGTCCTCTCCTCAATTACCTATTGACTCCACCTTCCATCCACATGGAAGATTTACCCTGTGTTCCATGCATCACTGTTATTACCCTATCACAAAAATAACATTCATGGAAAGAACTTCCCCACTTCCCCTTCAGACCTTATAGAAGGTAAAGAGGAATATGAAATAGAGCAGATATTAAAACATCATGATTCCCCAGGTAACTGCCAGTTTCTGATCCAATGGAAAGAATACTTGGCAGAAGACAACTTCTGGGAACCTGAATGGAACTTGAAACACTCCCAGTTCACTCTGGGTGAGTATAAACTCCTCCACCCTCATCACTTTCCCTCCAAACCCTCTTTTCCTCACCCCACTAAGCAAACCACCTACCATTGCAAATAACTATGGCCTTCACCATTGACCCAAGCTTCTGTTCTTGCAATACCCCTCTCAATATCCCACCAGTATCCACATCACAGCTTTTCACTAAGGAAGTTTCTGCTAAGCCTTCACTCATTGCCTCCTCTTTGTTGCTCACTAATATGTTTTCTTCTTCCCTTTTTATACTTGCCTCTGAGCTCCCTTCTGAGGGCTTCATAACCTCACCCCCTGCTATCTTCATCAGCCCAGCCATTGTCACTCCTATCCCCATCCCTTCTCCTACCATTGATACCATGTTCACTGGCATTCTCAGTGTGAACCTCCCACTCTCTTCCCATGCCCTTCACTGTGGTGCTTCATCCCCTGACTACACTCACCACATCATGACCTACATTATGGACTCTTATCTTGCCATCTCCATTGGCTCACACCTTGACATGTTCTTGCCCTTGTGGCTTATTTATCAGATTTATATGCAGCTCCTTCATCTCTCTCTCCTTGCCTCTGCCCTCACCTGCATCCCCCATGCTTGGGTCTCCCTTGCACAGGCCCTTATTACCTTCATCCATTGAGAGCTTCTATCCAATATTGAAGCTCTCACCTACCAGCTTGAGATGGGGGAATTTCTTACCAACCTTGACTGGTATATGTGTGAACTGGCCACAGCACAAGGATATACTCCTACCACTCCCTTCACATCTTCCTCTCCTCTCAATAACAATGAACTTGCTGCACTTGAATGTGCTAAAGCCTGGTGGACCAGCCTTTATGGCAAAGGTCACCTTTCCTTTTCTCACCCTTGCTTTTGCAAGGCATGCTTTCACTGCAGATTCCTGGGACACATCCATATCAACTGCCCATCCTATCAATGCCCCTACTGTCTCTGCTGGCACCCTGGACATACCCAGGCTCACTACCCTGCTTAATGCCATATTATTGACCCCCTCATCTCCTCCTTTATATTTTCCTCATCCTGCAGCTCCTCCCACAACTCCTTCTGTGGGTTATCTCACTCCTCCTGATGCTTTCACTGCTCACAGGGATTGTATCACCACCCTTCTGTGGCTTTTTCACCCCCTCCACCTTTTTATCACACTGATAATGACTTTTGCAATGACATTATCAATGAGGTTGGCTGGGCCAACATCACTGGCTCTCCCAGGCCCTCATATGATGCCTTTTAAAGGTGTTATGAATCTTTCATCCCTAGTAGAGGGGTAATGTTACATTTCTCTCTTTTGTTTTTCTCTTTTCCTTTCTCTTGTCTTAGCTTCTGCTCTTCATGCACCTCAGGTGCTCTCTTGTTCACTTTCACTCTTAGATTCTGCTCTTCTTGCACTCTAGTCTTGTCTAGATCGCTTTCTTGTTAAGCCCTTTGCCCAGGCCTTTTATCTCTCAATTAGCTGACTCATAATCATTTCATCTCTTTCCATTCATTTCCACACAGATATCTTACTCATCATTCATCAGCATGATTACTTAGTCTGTCTTCACTTAACCTTGTTCTTTGTACTATAAAGTAGCATACTTCCTATCTCCTCTCTCTTTATGCTACTTCTACCTTGTGATTACCTCACAAGTCCTCACACCTCCACTAGTCCTTGTACCTATGTACTTGGAATCCACTATTTGTGTCCTGACACTTAACCAGAGGATTATCAGTGTCTGATCTTAGCACACCCCTTGTTATAGTTCGCATTTTTCAAACTTTGATCATGTGACTTTATCTTATCTTACCACATGGTTATCTAATCTTTATCTTATCTAGGCACATGATAGGTCACATGACAGGTCTAGACCCAGGGCATAGAATTAGCCTCATGTCTTCAGCCTGTTCTTCATTTCCATTTCTTCCATTTTAGAAGCCTCAATTCTTTTCAGCCATTGGCTATTCTTACAAGTGCTTCTCTTCCTTTTGATGGTGCCTCAGGGTCTGTGGGAATAATCCTATCAGGGTCTTGGTCTGTGCACCTTTCTGTATGGTATAAATACTGTAGCCTTAGCATATCTCAAGCCCCAGTCTTGAGCATTTGTATTCTACTGCAAGTGGCCTCACTAAAGACTCCTATATCATTCTTGCTTTTATCTCACCCAACAACAACACTGACATCATTAGCCCTTGATTAGAGTTGGACTGCTTATTATTAAATCACTGAAAACTGCAAATATAATATCTCTGAAAGTGTAGCTGGTACCACTTGGGCACAACACTTTGTTTGTCATCCTTCCCTTGTTCTAAAGCTTACCTTTGGTTTGCTTCTCCCACTTTACCCACAGCAAGGTCTATGCCTGTCCCTACCTGGGCCTAGCATAACAGCTCTGCTCTCTGTAGCAGGCCAGTTTTATCTGTTAATACACCTACTAGGAAAATGCCTCCATTTGCCTCTGACCTTTTCTGAACTTGTAGCATTTGACCCTTTATTCTTCTTTGCCCATGGCATTTCCACCATCTGATTCCTTATCCTTGCAGCTAAGGTATACCCACCTTGCTAATCAACCAAGCTTCAGAAACACCACCCCTCTTTCTCTGCACTCCAATGTGCTTCCCATGTTTTGTCTTACACATCAAAAGTCTTTTGCTCTCTCTGGGCATCTCCATCCCTTTCCATCTCCCCAGAAAGCTCACACTTCCATCATAACTGTGCTGTGATTATCCTTTCTTTTTCTACTTGCAGCTGTTTGAGCTTTGTTTCTGTTTGCTATAGGTTACTGCTTGGATTTTGTTATGGTGTCTTTCTAGGATCACTGTACAGAGGGTTGTTAACCCTAACCTGGTATGGCCTTGGGGTTGTGCTGGTGTTGATGTTGGTTTCAATATAAAGAAATATAAGTGTAAAGATGTATAGGCCTGTCACTAAAGGTAAACCAGGACTTGGAAGGGAAAATACTCTGGGTAGCTAAGCCAGAGGAGCTGGGTCCAAACATTAGCTTGTCTATTAAATGCCTAGATGACTAAACAAACCAAGTGCTCAAAGCTGGGGAGCTAAGAGCTACATGGACAGTCTATTTATACTATCTAAGGTGGTACACAGACCATCAAGCCTGTCTGAGATAAATACTAATATGGGAACTGGGCATAGGGCAAGGGTAAAGGGTATGACTAAGTGGCCATGTGTATTAAGGGACTAAATAGAAGAGAAGCACAAGAATGGAAGGGAAGACTTTAGGATCAACAAATATGAAAACAGCACCTTAGTTTTGAGGCTGAGAAGATCCCATCTGGATTTCTGCCACAGATCAGATCCATCAATCTAGATCTAGATCTAAGATCTAAGATCAGATATCATCTAGATTAGATTAGGAGATACCATCATCTAAGATCTGCTGCTAATTCTGTGCTAATCTTTTAGTCAAGGTATACTCTGATAAAAACTAACCATAGCCTAGGGTTTGACTCAATCTGGCATAGAAGTCTCAGGGTCACATGATGGTCATGTAACTCTTGTGCATCTGAACTGTTATGTTTGTAACAGATTTCCTCTATATGGCACTACATTGTTTTATGCACCACCTTTCTATAAATCCTGTGTCATTGGCACTCTCTGTTTCCTTTTGGGAAACCTGTTTTGCAGAATTCTCTCTGCATCTTCCCATCCTCTCCAGCTCTTGCCTGGAAAATCCTTGCTTTTCAGGCACTGTTTTCTGATAACTCTATTCCTGCTCACAGGTATTTCCTTATTTTTCTATATGTTATCTCAGGACCTGTTCTTCTATTTCCCTGGGTATTCTTTTTCCTGGAAGACATTCTGCTCTTCTGCATCTTCTGGGAATTCTGCTTTTTTCCCTGGGTATTCCTTTCCTGGAGACATTTCTGCTCTTCTGCATTTCCTGGGAATGCTGCTCATTTCTTTAAAACCCCTTCCAAGTCCTCTGTTGTTATGCCCTGGGACTTCCTTGATCTTCTGGCCTTGTTCTGATGACCCTTTTACTTTTTGCTTTCAGTTCCTGTTTCTTCTAATCTGTTATCTGGAAACTTGTCCTTTTGTTTTCCCTGGGTTTTTCTTCTCCTTTGGGGATATTTCTGCTCTTTCTGCAATCCCTGGGAACTCCCTGTTCCTGTGCCCATTCCTTTGGTTGGCCTTTCTGTCTGGCCTCCCTCCCATCTTTTCAGGTACTTCTAAATATCTTCTGTTTCACACCTTGCACTGCCTCTAGCCTCTTTGTTTTCTGTCTTCTAGTTGACAATGGAATGTTGATCTTGAGGAGGGGATAGCATCTAGTGACCACACTGGTAACTGCTGATCACACCTAGCAATCCAGTCATCTAGCACTCTTGCCCTTCTCTCAGTTCCATTACTTGCCCCTCCAACCTCCCTCTATTCTCTCTCCATTCTCTTCTGCCACAGTTCCCAGGCCATCTAATCAACTGTCTATCTCTTTGTACAATGACCAGACATACTCTGCACCAATTGCCCCCTCTAACCACCCTTACCACTTGTGCAGTAACTGACCCCTACCTATGTTGACTGCACCCATCCCCAATCATTTCCAATCATCTCCATCTCTCTCCTAAGTAGCTCATCTTCCTTTCCTTGCTGCAGCACATAAACAATGTATAATCCAATCAGGAATGCATAATCATTTGTGGTGTACAGGAGGCAAGACCAGCAAGCAACCCTCAGCAGAACATTCACTTCTTCAGATCCTCTCTGACTGCCACTTCACTGTCCTCCCACTCAGCCTCAGCCTTAAGGTCAACAGGGATGACCCTTGGTCCCCCTGCCACAATGTACCCAGTCTAATGACCTTCCACCAGCTTGATCTGGACTAGGTCATGAAGAAGCTTGTTCTACTTCTTCACCTTTTGGCAAAGGCAACCACCAACCTCTTGAATGGCATTTATAATCAGGTGGTCTCCCATAGGCTCTGACCCCCCACCTCCCCTGACTGCTAAATTCCCAGATTGTGTCTGCTCCACCCCTCTGGCTACTCCTTCCATGTCTCCAGTTTCAGACCCCTGTCCTTCTGATGATTACATAGCATTCCTCCAATTGGAAATCATATGGCTGGCTAATCTCCTCCTCATACACTCCAGATGTTTGGCCTGCATTAGTTCCACCCCATCAAAAGGACAAGAAGCTAGTTGTTCATCAGACCAGTATTGGAGCTTACTAAATAAGAATATCAGGAATGGGATATGTCTTTGACATTTCTGCCCCTACCTGTTTTATCAGAATCTCACCCAACTCTGATTTAGCTCCAACCCCTAGCCACATGATGAACTGTTTTGCTGGCAATTAGCATGTTTCAGTTCTCTTTGAAGATAAAAAACCTTACTCAACTCTGCTTCTTCTCTACCCTAGATCCAATCTTTCCAACATTTGTTTTAAATTCTTCATTTAACTATTGGACTCTAGTCTAATTTCTGATCTTTTCTCCAGTAGTCTTTCCAAAGCCCTGTGTGTCTCTGCTTCTACCCCCTTCATTTTTTTCAGTTTCTCTGTCTCTATGTCAGAAGTGACCATTTTGACATTGGTCTCTAATCTCATCCCTCTAGGGAATTCAGTTATTTCTTCTGTTTCTTTCTTGGTTATCCTTTTGTTCTCTTTATTGCCCCATGACCACTCAAGGTACCACTTGCCTGGTCATGAGATTTTATCTTGACAGGTTATTATAATTTGTGGAAATCTTACTTTCCAGACTTACTCTGCATTTGCTCTGAACTTGTTTACTCAAGGCTTGAAGCCTTCACTTCAGTAGTCATTGATGCTGTTATAAACATAATATTTGGATGCACAAGAGTCACATGACAAGCATGTGACCATAAGACTCTATTGCCAAAACAAGATAAACCCTAGAATATGGTTGAGTTGTTTTATCAGAGTTTCCTCTTGGATTTGGGCACAGCTTATATGGTTGGATCTAGCATTTCAGATGATAGATGCATCTTCTGATCTTATCTCTGATGAATCTGGATCTTAATCTAGATGAGGGTCAGATTGGATCATGGCAAATCTCTAGATGGGATCTCCTCAGCCTCATGGTTGAGGGCATGGTTTAATCTCTGCTCACCCTAGACCCTTCCCTTCCATTCTACACTGCCTCTCCATTCTACACCCTTTATCTGCATGGTCCATTGGTTATAACCCTCTATCCTTGCCCTATACCCTATTTCTATTTATGGTAATGTGCTGGAGAGACTAGGTGGTCTGTGTGCCCTAGGCTATAGTATAAATAGTAGGTAGTTTCTTGATTAAGGCTCCCCAGCCTTAATTACCTATTATTCTTATACCAAAACTATACCTCCTTCAATATAGTCTCTTTCCTTCTAACTAGTGAGATGGCTCCTTAGGCCTTGCTACCCTGAGTCCACTACATCATTCTTATTCTATTCAATTCGAATCTGACAATAAAACTGATGCATCTCATCAAGGATCCTGTTTAAAGTTAAGACAGGTTGTATAGAAAATTGACACCATAACAGATGCCCCTTTTTGTACCCTAATTTCTGGCTCCCTGGGTCATTCCTGAATCCCAACCTCTGTTATGAAAACAAACTAGAGTAATTACTATACTACTCTAGTACTATTATGTTTTTGTTTTCTTTCCTTTTCACTTTTGT
>JBBPKN010001440.1:0-16340 GCA_038089275.1 Pulveroboletus cf. rosaemariae | reverse complement strand
CACCACCATTAGATAGAGAACTATTTTTCCCTTGAGAAGGAATCAAAATTTTTGCTCTTTGAGTAACAGGATGTTGTGCTATTGAACCAACAAGCTTAAGTGATTCGTTACTGGGTCACGCCCAGTAGTGATTGCGGAAGAATCATATTTAAATATCACGAGCAGTAGTAATTTTAGTGCAGATTTTAGAGTCAGGTCTCTGTTCGTCATATACAGTACTCTCTAGCAAGAGATGTATATCTTACAGAGCGAAATTCAAAATTCTGCTCTGAAAATCATCGAGAGGGAACTAAAATAAACCAAAGTGTCGCGGAGATCAAAGGAATCTAACCACAGGATCTCTCTAAGAAGTCCGAATGAGAAAGTGACCTGTATGGAGCCCCTATTGTTAGCTACAAGCGCGAATTTCTAAAAACGCGCACGTCTGTCAGGTATGTAGACTATTGCGCCAGTGACAGTGTACCTTGTCGTCCCCACAGCCTATCCTATAACATTCATTCACTCATCATTCATGGTATTCTAGATAAATATCATTAATTCTATTATGGTCCACAACTTCTCCTTTAAGAGGCGAAAGAAGCGAGTGTCTGCAAGTCAAAAGGAGGGCTTGATTGCAACTTCGACAGTGGCTGAACGTGATCTCGCATCTAGGCCACCAACAAATGACTCGAATGAAGGCATGCACGTGAAAAACCATCAAGCACCATTGCCCACTTCTCAGATCAAGCTGCATTTTCATGAAATGGAACTCAAGATTTCATGGATTCAATTTTTACCAATGAAGATCATGCTCACATCCAACGCGAGGCACGTCGGATTGACTCCAGCAATATTGAGCAGCACCGTCATGAGGATCTCATTAAGCATAAACAGGATATTGCCATTATAGCTCAGAAGAAAGCCGACAACAGACTAGCAGGTATAGTGGCAAAAGATAGCTATTTCGAACCGATAAAGCTTGTACTGAACACAGAATCCCTCAAATGCATGCCCAATCGTGAACTCGATGACCAGATCGAGCTATACCACCACCTTGGGGAGAAGAAGAAGAATCCACTCAAATCTCACATCAAAAACAAAGCAGATCGTCTCTCGCTTGCTCTGCGCCTTTCGGAGCGTCACATAGCTCATATACAACATGAAAACCTCCCGTATGATGGTGATTTCGACACTGTTTGATGTGAAAACCATGGTACATATAATCACTTATTAGCATAAACTGCACATACTTCAAGATCTACTGATTCTACTAATATATACATGTTATTGTTGTAAACTTGACTAGCACGCATTCCACTTATGGTAATCCTTACATAAGCTTAGAGCGTCGTACCATTTTCTAGTTTATGTCCTCAGTAGCTTGACATCTACTGAGGTTCTCATAGGTTATTATAATTCCACTTAGCTCTGCATAACACTCCTTTCAACAGTTATAGGATACATTACTCGTATAGTGGACATTGTCGCACCTAGTATAAATTGCAATCAGATGGCATTATCGAGCAGAAATATGTCGGTTTCACGATTTTTGTCGAAACAAGGTTTTTTTTGCTTATATAAGCGTCACGCACGGAAATAATGAGCAATCTAGCAACAACATTTACAACCCTTTATCAAACAAGAATTAGTGGATGCGTCCAGGGTGCAACCCTCTACAAAACTCTTTTTCTTTGCACAACCGCGTTGGGATTCTTCGTTCTTTCCACTTTGGTGTATTGCGTTGGATGCCCAGAGTTCCGTCGTATCAGCGAATGTATACACTTACGGCCCAAACTACATTCCGTATTCTCCGAAAAGAAAACCAGCTGACCGCTGCTGAGGTCGTAAGCGCCAGGGTACGGATTTGAGGGCCATATCTGACATTACGTGGTGAGTTGTTACGGTCTCCAGAGGGGAAACAAAGAGTTGCAAGGACAACGGATAACGGTTATGGTCTTCAATTTACAATTAGGAACTGATGCAGAAATCGACAGTGCTGATCTCATTTCTATTGTATTCAGGTTACGCTGTAGGCCTCTGTGGGTCCAGTCGTAGTGAGTCCTCGCCATCTAACCCCTTGTTTTTGCCTCGTGTGTGGCGACGATGTGAATTGCTTCTGACTGGCAGGACGTTTACCCGAGTCCCCATCTCGAGGCGTTACGAAGAACGGGGCAATCATAAAAGGAAACAATGTCTCCGTCGAAGAACATCATCCCCTCACCCCAGGCCTCAGGTCTTGTAGAAACTCACCTCATCCGGTGCCTAAATACTCGATGGATTATGGCGACCCTGTGAGTCATGATTCACACCACTGCTCTACGTCCTTGGAGCTGTTTTCTTTCGTGTTCACTAGGGAGAATCCATGTCAATGGATACCGATGACGACGCAGTGTCTTGTCGCCCTCCACGTCGTCGCGACTCCGCCAGAGTGAACTTCCCCGGTCCTTCCGGCCGACGGATGTCACCTGGTTTTCATTTCCGAAGACATCAGTTCGTTGATTCATCCCCGAACTATGAGCGTCTCTCTGGCTCGGATGGTCCTCTCCAACTCACAATACCGCCATCGCCATCTTCTGTTGTGGATCATCTTGAAGAGATGGAGGACATCAACCCAAATCATGCGCCGCCAAGGCAACACAGACGTATCCTTCTGGGCTCCGAGTCATCTGTAGAGGAGGTCATACATCGAAAACGAAAACGCACCCATGATTTGCCGCACACGCACAACACGGACCATAACCACACTCGGGATAATGATACGTTCACGGGTGGTGCAAATCTCCGCTCGTCTAGGAGGGTCCGCACGTGTCTGTGGATACAACAGGACAGGGAATTCTCTCCTCTGCTCTACGGGCCTCCTGATCAAGAACGAGACCCTTCTGCGGAGGAAGAGACGGTTTCGGCGGTCCATTACCCCCCAAACGTGACCGATCCGTCGCACTCTATTCAACGATGCTTCTACCCTGGGAAATCTCACAGTCAGGATACTTGTACACAGCCGAGTAATTCCCTGCCCAGAGCCGTAGATCAGGTGGACAACAAAGAACGGAAACGTTCTAATTCTGCCGAGTCTTTCGCAGAGGTCGCTCTCGCGACCACAACGACCGCCAAATACGGCCGCCTTTCGACACTGCAGGATTTTTGGCTTCCTCGCCCCTTTGAGGAAACCGAACAACCGGCCGGGGGCATCGTCAAGGTTCACGAGAGGGGTCTCGAAGCAGGGCCTTCATTCCTCTCGATCAACAGCGGTCGCACGGGCGGTCTGTCGGCGTCCCATGGGCTGCCGACGGACGCCCTGATCCTTTTCCGCAAAGACGACATCCCTGCGCGCTCGTCTGCGAGCTCGACCAACTTTTTTGACAAGCCCATGTGTGAATCGCCGGATGCGATTGACCCCACTGACGGGGACGAACTTGCACACGCCGAGGTCCTCCTACCATGGTCTGGGTGAGTCGCGCTCGCCCCAATTCGACTTGCTCGGGGAATTACGACTGGTGAGAATCCTTGGACACCAATCACTATAAAGGAATGGCTATCTCACGAATAGTTATATGCTTGTCCAGTATCATCAACTATAGGGTGGTTGTTCGCACCAATAATTTATATACTCAACTCCTTGCCTCAGGGCATACATTCCTTTGGACACTTGTAGCCATATCACTCACGGACTCTTGTAACCTACCGTACATACCATCACATCAATCAGTCAAATGACCATGGACTGTCCACCTGACAATTCCTCGATGCTACCTTGAGATGCACAACAGACGGCTGGCTGGTACGTCGGCCAGCTTGTCTCTGGATTATCGTCATGCGAGGCCCGCGACGAGATACAAACGAAGAACACTAAGAGAGCAACCGCCGAACCGTCATTGCGTTCCGCCCGACTTCAGAACCCCATGTCGTCCTCGTCCTCACCGTCACCCCATCCACTTGCCACAATCTCTTCTTCCTGACGACGCGTCGATAACTGCACCTGTTGGGCCGGTGAAGAAGGGGATGCATCTTCTGGTTCGTGTTCTTTTGCCTTTGGTAGAGAGGATGAAAACGAGAGTGTTCGGGGGCTCGAGAGCGGCTGTTGGCCTGTATGCCAGGATACTTGCACAGCACCAATAGAAGGGATATCACTACCCTTGGCAATTGCCTAGGTAGTTCATTAGTGTACAAGTGTGAGACGGTTTAAAGGAGATTACGAACTTGCTCGGCAGCCGCTCTTGTCCGGAAACCAACGAGTACCTCGTCATCTGCAACAGAGTCTACCGATTCAAGTTGGCCTGTAGTCTAGAGAGAAAGAAGCAGTTGAGTGTGTTGGCACCGAGACCGTCGACGGACCGTTCGTACCTCATACCATTCCCGCAAGACTGGAATAGCTGCTTCCTTTGCCCCCTTGACAAGTAATTTTTTGGGTCTGTTATCAAGCTTCATACTACCACGAGCGGCACCTCTCCCTGCACCCCGAAAGAATGTGCCACGCGCCGCGCGACCCCGGCCCCTGTAAGGACGGTGTGACCCCCCACTGTGAGTATAGTCTCCACTTTCGGGAATACCCAGACTGGCAGCCTTGTGACACCCTTAGCACTCACCTCACATGAAGTGAATGCATACACGCACCTCTTCTTTGAGCTTCGCAAGCTTGGCTTGTAGTTCTGCCGTAGACTCACCACCCGTGACAGCGTGAAGATCCAGCTCCCTGTCGAGCCTTTCTCTTTCCTTGTCGTGCTGACTGAGACGTTCTATCGAATATGTAGGTCGCTGTGTCGTAGATGGGGAATGCGACGGTGCTTCTCCAGGTATTGAGGCCGGAGACGGAGGTTTCATCTCCTCACCAAGCTTTCTCAAGCGGCCCATTATGGTTTTTCTTTCCTCTCCAGAAGCCGTTGCTAAAGATGCCATGAGGGATTTCTGTTCTGCTATTTGTTCCTCCAGAACCTTTTGTTTCGCAGCAAGCTCGGCGGCGGCCATAGAAACTACAACAGGCTTGCGAACAGTTGACGTGATTGGAGTTCCTGTCGGGGGAGTGATGGGTGTCGCGCTCCGTGCAGCAATTTTCGCAACCAATGGCGCAGACGCCGCCAACATGCGCGTGCCCTTCTGACCGTGCCCCTCCATCGGTCTGTGCCAGAAAACCTTGACAAATCGATTGCCGAAAACCGCATCCTCTGACTTCCATGCAGCATGCGCTTCGTTGTGGTCCGAAAAACTGACCAATGCTTTTGCGGTGCGAGAATCAATGGCGACGTTTGTAACCGTACCAAAGCGCTTGAACCAACTGTTCACAGCATCGAGAGAGAGCCTGTCCTCCGGTATTTTCTCGACGACGAGCGTTTTGTCATTCCGGCGTTCCGGGCGGAATGACTGTGCATCACCAGGGAATGTCCCTCTGCCCCCACCCCTAAGCCCACTCTGAGCACCTCCGGATCTGGCACGAACATTCTGTGACGAAGCACCTGTGTCAATGTCCATGGGCTGTGGTTGTTGAGGTAGTGGTGCACTTTGCATCCATGCCAAACTGTCCTGTGGCTGCGGTGGCGGCTGTGAACCTGTAGCAGCGGGGTCCTCGGCAGTTTGGGGTGTTAGATCTTGGATCACGGGGAGCTCTCCAGAGGTGGTGGCGCTCTGTGGGCTGTCCTCCTGGGCACGAGAAAGAAGAGGTGGACGGGGCAGAGGAGCTCGTCCGTTGATGCCTATCATGTTCCCGCTCGGTCGCATATCCATACGTGCCTCGTGTGGGTCGTAAGTAGCGCCAGGTCCAACCATACCGAACGGGATCGCGCCAGTGGAAAACATGGGTAGAAAGGGGAGCGGACCGCCTGGGCTGCCCATTGAGAACAGCTGCGACGGAACAAACGCGTCATCACCGTGACTGTATTTGCAAAGCGCGCCCCTGGCGCAATAACCGTTGTCTGGATCTTGATGTTGAGTGGAACGGAGCCGGGAAAGACGAAGGATACGCACTGTGGTAGTCCCGACATATGCCCCTCCGCTGATCTGGTGGCTGATATGTCTGGATGCGCTGACCGTTCACGGCCGGACCCGCTCCATTCAGCGCGCCCTGCCGGTCGTTCTTTGGTCCCCATTGAGCGGTTGAACGAGCGTCGCGTCCGCTCGAGTAGCGTGAAAATTGACCGTCGACAGTTAACCGAGGACCCTTAGCAGGGCGATGTGCATCATGAATGTCATCCGCATGAGCTCGCTTGTGGCCGCGTTCGGGGGAAGGCGTATTGTTAGACAGCAAGCTATCGAGAGGTATCGGGATGCCAGCGTCAGTAGGATGAAGATGAGACGGGGAAGGCTGGGGTGGCGGGGGAGAGGTAGTATACGGAAGATATGACTTTGTTCTTAGGACTGTAAATAATGTATCTATAAATGAAGGGCCCTCTGATGTGGAAAGGGGTAAGCGGTGGAAGGAGGGAGGTCGAAGGAAGGTATACCTTTCTCGAGAAATTCCTCGAGCTGAGCTGAGAGTTCCCTGCGCATGTCTGGCTCGGGTAGGTTGTGCTTGAGGAGGGCGAGGACATACTCAGCGAGGGCAGCTGGTTCGGCATCACAACTGAGGGACGTTCAGCGGGAGACGGAGGGCGGAAAAAGAGACACAGACATTGGGCCGAGCGTCCGAATGAGCCATGGCTTGAGGTGTTGTGCGGTGGACGGGTCGTAGAGCTCCATTGAGTCTGGTCGAGTTTGGACTGGCGTCCACAAGGCAAGGCCAAGTTAGCCTAGCAAAGGATGACAAAGCGTCCCTAATACACGCCCGTCAAACTAATTTGCTCCACTCGCTCGCAACCTTGCCCGTGTAGATCCCCACCAGCTCTGTCCACAGCGGTCGCGAGAGGGGCCCCATGCCGTCTTCACCAGTAGGAATAACAACATCACCACCCTTATATCCGATCCTTTCTACCGGAGCCACGACAGCTGCCGTACCCGTCCCGAACAGCTCGACGAGCCGTCCATCCCTCGACGCAGCGATGATCTCCCCCATGTTCACGCCTCGTTCGGAGACTCTGAGCTGGGTAGGGAAACCCTCGAGCCGCTTACGCCCGGAGACGTGATTCTGTGCGAGGGCAAGCACTGAATCACGGGTCACACCAGGAAGGACCATACCGTCGAGAGGTGGCGTGACGAGCTCGGTCACTACAGTGTGATTTTCATGCAACGCCCATTCACAAGAGAAATGATCGCTCACCGCCGTCTTCTCCCTTGAATACGACGAACAAATTCATAGTACCAACCTCAGTTAACCAATGCTCAGGCCCATGGAGCCAGAGATTTTGGGCATAGCCTGCCTCTGCAGCAGTTTTCTGAGCCACGACGCCGGGAGCGTAGTTGGCTGCCACCTTGAAAGCGCCAGTGCCTATCCGTCAGAGATATCAGCCACGGTCCACCAGCCGAGTCTGGAAGGACAGACCTCCGGGAGCAGCACGAATGTACTCTGCGTCTGTTGTGCCGTACAAGGCCACGGGCTTGAACCCCTGGGGGTAATAAGGGCCAACGGGACTGCAGATCACGAAAAGGAGAGCTTCCGTCGGTGGATGGACTCCGAGCGTCCCGCCGGTGCCGACTCGAAACGGCATCTGTCAGTAGCTACAAGACTGGGCAACAGGTGGGGGACTGACTCAAAGTAGGGCGGATGTATAGACTGTGACCTGGTTCCTTGGGTATCCAATCACGGTCCAATGAAACGAGCTGCCTAATGCACTCGATGAGAGCATCGCCATTGAAAGTCTACGGAGCCTCGTCAACCCAGGGTTCAGTGTCCGGGACCCGACTGACCGGTAGTGCCAGACGTCTCGCACTGACGTTCATTCGCTTCATGTTCATGTCGGGTCGGAACATGGCCACGGTATCGTCCACATGCCGGTAGGCCTTCATGCCCTCGAAAAGTGACTGAGCGTAGTGAAGGACGGTTGCGGCCGGAGTGAGGTTAATGGCGGAAACTGTGGAGCGTCAAGGGGGTAGATGGATGAGGAAAGGTGGCATCACATACAGGGCTCGATAGAAGGTGCACCCCAACCGGTTCCCTCGGCCCACGGGATCCTCAGCATATGATCCGACTGCAGACATAATGAGTACGAAAGGCAAGACATTGGATGGATGGCGCACAAAAGTCCGACCGAAGAGCAGTTTCGAGGAAGGAGGCAGTTGGCGCGGACTCGCCGTGCGTGTCACGGTGAGCCGCGAGGGCTGTTGGGAATGCATAAGGTACTATCAGAGAGAATGACTACCGGGGAGGCGCACCTCAATGTCTGGCCGGGCTGTGGACGTGTCTGCAGAGAAGGACCGCCATGCAGGAAAGGTCGTGGGTCGGACAAGTTTTGCTAACCGCGCGGACGCTGAACAGGGGAGAAACATGGCAGCTGGCAGTGATGAGCAGACGCCGTGTCGGTTTTATATAGTCTCAGTGGGTAAAAGGCAACCCGAATAGCGTGCTCAGTCGCTGTGTCCCGCAGGTCTGTCCCCATTGTCGATGGTGAAATCGCACACACGTACGTTGTCGCATCCAGCATTTGATGGCGGGCCAGCTCCATCCGCAGCCCGGTCGCTCGACACGTTCAACGGCGTCGACCACTTCTCACAATGTACGGCAGCAGCAACCCGTAAACCTCGCGAGGCGCCTCCTCTTCCCTCACCTTCAACCCGGCTCCGACTTGCCCCCATTATTTCTCTCCCCTGCCTGTCCGCCCGAGCTCAACGACGAGGTATACGACTTCATTGCCCTCGCTCTCAGGGCCTTTGTAAACACCTGGTGGGCCAAGCTGACCAGATATGACAAAGAGTTGCTTCCCCAGATTACCAGTGTTGTGACGCATGTCGTTCGTTCTCTCGAGCAGCGTCTTCTTGATGCAGACTTTTCGCTACTCGTCTTTAATGACATTCCGGCTCTCATCACCCAGCACTACAGAGACTACCGTCAGGCTGCTTCCAAGGTCTCGACATCGTATGCCAATGGTGGGGTGCTGTCGCTCCCACAGCTTTTTCATCAGCTACAGCCGCACATGGCAATCTCGTCCGATGGGACGATAGATGAAGAGTACTTTCGACAAGCTTTCGACTACGTTTTGAGACAGTGCCTTCCCAGCGAAGACTATGCGCCGGAGGTCGAGAGGTACATTATTAGGGAAGTTATGCTCAAGGTCATCGTCAAGGACACTATCCCCCGCATAACGCAGCCTTGGTTCATCCAGAGGATGGCATTGGACATGCTTGGACCTTGTCCGGACGTATTGGAAAAGGTGTGCACTTGCACGCTCTCGCGGATGCTAGGATTTATCTCGTCTTAGCCATCCGTCCCGTCGACGTCTCGCTTCTCCAAATCCGGAGTCATTGTGCTCTTGCTTTCGGCCATCCAAAAATTGTCTGGGGCGTGTATTATGCTGATCCACGCGTACAAGCAAGTCGTGTATATCATCCCCATCGTAAACCAGAGCAGTTGCTTCAGAGCTCCGTTTCTGACGAGTGCAGGGGAAGACCCCACGCCTGTCCCCATGACGCCGCCGTCATCCTCTGCGTCATCGACCATGTCGATGCACGCGGACACCGTCCATGCTGCCGCTTCCCCTGACCTCACACGGGGGTTGTTGAGCATGATATCGGAAGCACTCCAGGTCCAGGACCGCCTTGCTGCCACTGCGCTGGTTCAGCTTGCTTCGCTATTCTCTTGCTCGTTCCGGACGCTCATGAACAAGTGCGTTCGTTCGGTCTGGCGTTTTGCGTGTCTGACATCACGTACGTAGGCTGCTGTGTTACGTGCTGTATACCTATGTGCTCTCCGTGTCGTCGATGCTCTCTGTCGTCCGGCTCTCGAAGCAAACGCTGTTTCCAAACGGATATCCTGGCCCCGTACCAGTCGACCCGACGGCAGAGGAGCAGGCCGCTATCCGCGAACAGGTGGTGAAGCGGGCTGCTGAGCTTGTGCCGGCGGTAGTGCGGACTGTTTTGCTGGGCGATCCTGCAGAGAACACGCTGGACGGGGTTGTAGATGCACTGAGCGATAGCGCGTGCAACCGACACCTTGCGGTCTGTTTGATGGACGCGCTCTTGCTGAGTGTGTTCCCGGAGATGGGAGGATAGTTTAGACATATTTGTATGACGTCAGCACTGTGAATTATTTTCTGATATTAATATTAATTTGACAAAGTCCCTCCCCCCTGAGCGCTGACGACGTTGATATGCGCCATCCACCGAACCCGCCAGCGTTGTACTCCTTCCCTTCCCCCGCAGATCTCACCGGCTCCCTCGCTGCCTTCATAGTAAAGGCTCAGAAGGAGTCCATCGAGAGAAAGGGCCGGTTCACCATCGCCCTCTCTGGCGGCTCTCTCCCCACGCAACTCAAGGCCCTTATCGCCGACCGTACCGTCCGGTGGGATAACTGGTACTCATCTCTCGCTCGTACCGCCCCTCCGTCTCTCACCCCCAACAGGCATGTCTTTTATGCTGACGAGCGCGTCGTCCCCCTCGATCACCCTGACTCGAACCACCATCTCTGCAAGACCGAGCTATTTGACCATGTCCCCATCCCCCCTGGGAACATCCACACCCTCGACCCCACGTTTCTTGACGATCTCGAAGAGCTCACAGATGCTTACGAAGGGGAACTCATCAAGGAGTTTGCCCAGAAGGACGCGGCTCGCTTCCCCGTCTTTGATCTCATCCTCCTCGGGGTTGGTCCGGATGGCCACACCTGCTCGCTTTTCCCGGACCACGAGTTGCTTTCCGAAAGTGACAGATGGGTAGCCTATCTTGAAGACTCCCCTAAGCCTCCCTCCAGGCGCATCACCCTTACTTTCCCCGTCCTCAATCACGCCTCTCGCCTCGCCTTTGTCGCCGTCGGAGAGGACAAGGTGGATATACTTCCCCTCATACTTGATAAACCAGAGGAGCATAGACTTCCCGCCTCCCTTGTCAAACTTGCCTTTCCCGGTCGGGTTTATTGGTTCGTTGATGACGCTGCTTCAGCCAAGGTAGCGTTCTCAAAGACAGCATTCAAGTTGTGACGGCCAGTTGAGGCGTCGAGCACACGTACTGTTGTACTCGTACCATTCGCCACCCGTTATCTACATATTATGCCATATTGTCGCTGTACCGCTAGACGTAACTCTTCATCTTCAGCATGTCCAGCAACATAAGATACTTCCCCGGAGAGACAACAAATTAAACACTCAACAGGGTCGCAGATGGGTAACACGTGGCGGCACTCGTCGCTAATATGAGACAGACATAACAAAAATCCATTGGGCAGATTAACAGTTGCACCCGTAGTTCTGTGTATTCTCCCGATCAATTTGGATCGGGTCCGGATAGTCCACATATCTGTTCAACGCTCAGTCAGTGCATCAAAATAGCATACGACACCCACAGCTGCTCCTCCGCTTCTTGTTGCAAAGCATTCTTGGACACCGTTTGGAAGGCTTGTTCGACGTTGATGGCCTCCTTAGCAGAGGTCTCAAAGTAAGGGATGTTCCCCTTGGATTGACACCATGTCATGGCCCGCTTCTGCGTAACCTAAAGTACTGTGTGTAACGGTCCACGCCCGATGAAAACCTTCATACCTGCCGTTTGCTTTCCTCTACATCAATCTTGTTACCGAGGACAACAAAAGGGAAGTTCTCCGGATCATGTGGACTCGCTTGAATGAGAAACTCGTCCCGCCAGCTGTCCAACGTCTCAAAAGACTTGGCGCTGTTAACGTCATACACGAGCACGCAACAATCCGCTCCTCTGTAGTAGGCCACGCCAAGAGACTGGAAGCGCTCTTGTCCAGCCGTATCCCAGAGCTATCCGAGTTCGTTAGAGAATCCGAAAAGGCCTTGCACCCTAAAACACCATACCTGCATCGTCACCAGACGGTCGTCCACCATAACTTCCTTGGTGAGGCTAGACGGCACTCGGTGACATGAACCTACGAATACGAACATACTCACAAGTCGGCTCCGATGGTAGCCTTGTACTGGTTGCTAAATCGCTTGTTGACATATTGGTTCATGAGGGAGGTCTTGCCAACTCTGTATATACCCCATTGAACATGGTGAACTACCGAACGACATGGGCAGTACGCCACCTACCCGCTGTCCCCAAGGATGATAACCTAGAGCGCAGGTCAGCTGCTGTTGGGGAGGGCTCGACGGAGATAAAGGTGACCTTCAACAATACGCGACCCATGGTGTGTCAATATGAGAAATAAGAGAGCAAGTCGAGGATGTGGGGTTGGTCGTCGACTGTAGCGTTTGTCTCGCGCTCTCGTGTACCAAGCTCAACCGTCTCAGTACAGTGGAACCGCATTTGGGGAGAATTGAAGCTCCGCTTGAACTCGGAGGCACCATAGCCGAGCCGGATGAAGAGTATCCTTTATGTTCCTTCGCGTTGGATCTAGTTGGCGACCAGGTCATCGACACCAGTTTCTGAGCAGGATGGCGACCCGTATCGCACCCCAGATCAAGGACAAGATAGAGTTGTCTGATGCCGAGGACAAACTCTGCAAATTGCTCGACGAGTTTACGCGACATCTCGAGAACGAAGACGGCATCGTCACCGCATGCAGGATTAACGGTGGTTGGGTCCGCGACAAGGTTAATTCATGGCCTCCTTTGGACGTGGGCGTGTGTTTCTCATGTTGGCATGTTGTGAACAGTTGCTTGATTATGAGTGCAACGATGTCGACATCTGTCTTGCAGACATGATGGGCGTATCCTTTGCTGAACGCTTTGTTGCATTCCTGTCCAAGAAGAAACATCTTCCCGTGCACAAGATTACCAAAATCGAGAGCAACCCTGATCAGTCCAAACATTTGGAGACAGCGAGGACAACGTTGTTTGACATTGACTTGGACTTCGTGAACTTGAGGAGTGAAGAGTACACCGAACACAGTCGGATCCCATCAGAAGTTGTATGTTGTTGGCTCCTCAGCTCGATCTTTCCTCGGTTGGTCACTATCTTTACAGAAATTTGGGACACCGCTGCAGGATGCATTGCGAAGGGATATCACGATCAACGCGCTTTTTTACAATGTCCATACACGGGCGGTAGAGGATCTCACTGAGAAGGCGAGAGCTAGCTAACAGGATGCTAGTCGTGCAACCCGCTAACGGCCTCAGGTTCCTTGCAGGGATTAGACGATCTACGTAACGGTATCATCCGGACACCCTTACCCCCGTTGGAAACATTTCGCGATGACCCCCTGCGAGTGATTCGATGTGTCAGGTTTGCGAGTCGCTTTGGGTTTGCGATGACCCCTGAACTTCAGGATGCCATCCGTGACCATCGCATCCAGGTGACCACTGATGTTTTTTCTTGTCCTGCGGGCCGTTGAAAGGTATTCTGGAAGGAAGCACTCTCTTCGAAGATTAGTCGCGAGCGTATTGGCGAGGAGCTCGACAAGATGATGAAAGGTTTGTGTGTAGTCTCGCGGCCTTTATTACTCGAGTTTCTAAGCTCATGACTACAAGGCATCGAACCACTTCACGCCATACGGACCATCCACGACCTGTCGTTATATCACATTGTGTTTCGTGTGCCTGCTTCGACCATCGACATTGCCTCTGTCCCCGTTGCTTCGCCAGAGCTTTCTGTCATTGCATGCACCATCCTCCACGACCTCCTTTTGTCCCCATCATCATCTAGTCCACGCAAGTTTGCGACACGACCCCACCCGACACTTGTTCACGCATTAAACGATCGAGGAACTAGGGCGCGATTATTCCTCGGCGCCAGTCTTTACTCCTTCGCTGGTATCACGTACAAGGATCAGAAGCAAAAGGTACACCCTCTCGTCGAGGCTGTGATCCGAGAAGGATTGAAACTCGGGAACAAGAATTATTACCTTGATGGCATACCGGCGCTTTTCGATGCTGCTGTGCTGTTCAAGGGCCTTTCGCTAGAGGACGTCCGGTTCACGACGCCGTCGGAGCGCGTCGCCATTGGTATGTGAAGAGATTGTTCTCATGATCCTTGATGAGCGTACGGACGACCCGCCTCTTCTTATAGGGTTGCTGCTTCGGCACGGCAAGGTGCACAAGCCAACGTCCGGTTCACACTGGTCATCGTCTCTGTTTTTCTCGTTGGTGTGCGAATTGGTTCCACTCGGATATGGTACGTCTACAGACGTTGAATGCTTGCCATGCTTTGGGAGGAAAAAAACAACAACCGCTTTCCACAGGTGAGGAAGCTGACGAATGTATACGGCGTTATAACGCTTTCACTGCTCGGATCGAAGAACTCGGTCTGGACAAGTTGGTGGACGCTAAACCTCTGCTGAATGTAGATATGACGTCCTTTTTTTTTCACTCTTCGCGCATAATTCACATCTTTGGTAGGGAAACGAGATCATCTCTGTGCTTGGTGGTAAACCAGGACCGTGGACGGCTGTTATGCTAGCCAGGGTCGTTGAGTGGCAGCTGGAACACTCAGAAGGTGACAAGGACGCGTGTATAGCCTGGCTGAAGGAGGAGCAAAGGGCGGGTCGATTAAGTGTCGAAGATCTGATCCAGTCTATCTCTGGGGCGAAGCGTACCTATATAGATAACAAAGAAGGTTCAAAGAGAGCCAGACGAACGTCGTAGTGGCTTTGCAAACCGCATCTCGGGAACGTGATCATGACTTCATTTAGGTATGCGCACATGTGCGCAAGAGGGGTAATAGATACAGCAGGTACTTGGGGATTAATTTCGTACGGGATGATCGGGTATGTTGGTTGAGAAATGTTGTACACATCTCTGAAACAGTGAATGGGGAGGATCACAAGTAAGCTAGTGTCCATATCGATGACAGGACGAGAGGCGTCCGTAGCAGTGTCATTACCGAATAGATCTACCAGTTTTCTGTGGGAAAAAATGGCGTGAGGGGCGATATAGATTGTCCAAATAACTGATCCAAGGTATCAAGTAGCGCCGACTGCCCTGCCATCAAGGTGGACGGTTCGAACGGGTTGGTGAAGACAGGAGAACCCAAGGGAGCTAGGGCAGAGTCCAGCGATGAGTAGGGCTCGATTTCAAAGTCGGTGCACGGAGCAGGGGAAGGTAGGACCAGAGCACCAGCGGTGTGGGCACCAAGTACGCACGAATCGACAAATGAGGTGGCTTCAGGTTTGACACCAGACAAGATACTATGTGCACCGGGCCTCAAGTGAGAAGGGAAGAGAAGAGAAGAGTCGTCGTCTTCATCCTTCTTGGTCATCTACGAAGAGAGTGAGCACAGGTACTTGGCGCGCGATCCATGCATTACGCACCAAATCGTTGCAAACATCGAGAGAGAGATAAGGAATGTCGTCGATAGGAACAAAACCCCCCATGTCGTTTGGTGCGTACACCAGCTCCGGGGTACGAGCCGACACTACCGCGGCCGGTGTAGCCTCGGGCCCTGCTTTAGTGGCCGAAAGGACGGCGGGAAAAGCTGCATATTTGGGGGAAGGGGAGGAGACCAGGGGCAGAGGGGGATGCGTCTCTTGCTTCTTGGATTCCGGGTGCAGGGGAGAGGAGTCGGGTCTCTTGAGTTCATTCCGCAAGAGGGCGGTGGGTGGCTCCGAGAGCGTTCCGTCGACAGAAGGGACACAATCATCTGATTCGAGCTGGACTTTCTCGTGTTGCTCACCAAGATACTTGGCTAGGTCGCGGCTGGCGACACCGCCCAACAACATGTTGGCGAGCTTTTTGCACTTTTCGTTTTCGGCATCGGTGGTGTGCTGGCATCGACGCTGAGTGACCTTGGGCTTCTTTTGCGACGCGGGAGAGTACCTGTACTGAGGGTAGAGCTGGGCGTGGCGTACTTTGGCTTCGTCGGCCATGGAGCGGAAGGGGGCGCGTTCCGCTTCGGATAGCTCGTTCCAGTAGCGGCCGGCGATACGGGAGACATTGCGGTTGTCTCTCTCGACGCTCTTCAGGTTGTCCTTGTTCCAGAGCCAGGAACGAAAGATCATGAAGGCATTGGGGGGGCGGGGTATGTGGCCTTGCTTGCGGTTGCGGGTATGGGAGGAGCCGGGGGTGAAGGGGAGATGGGTGACGATGGAGGGAGGGGAGCTGGAGGAGGTGGTCGTGCAGGCGGACGGCGATGGGGGAGGGAGAAGGGAGGGAGAGGGGAAGAGGGCGGCATCGGGACGAGAGTGCAGTGGCTGCCAGACATCATCTGCGGCTGTGTCCAAAAGAGGAAAGTGTTTAAGAACGGTCGGCGGGACCAACAGGGATCACCTACGGTGCACGGGAGGTCTGTGGGAGAGTCTGCGCAACCTGCGAGCCTGGCGAAGTGGGGGCATCGTGTATTGGGGGGATGCAAAGACGACGAGGGGAGCTGGCCGAGGACCAGTGGGAGTCTGCTGCAGCAGCGAGAAGCGGACCCCTTTTTGAGCAGAGGCCCCGAAGTCGAACTGCCCTGCAAGG
>JBBPKN010001439.1:0-16347 GCA_038089275.1 Pulveroboletus cf. rosaemariae | reverse complement strand
TGAGTGATGGGACTAAGAGAAGAGCATTGTTATATTTTTTCCTTTGTATTTGCTCTTTTCCTTGCCTTATCTCTTAGCTTCTGCTCTTTGCACATCCTGGATGCTTTCTTGTTCATTTTACCATAATAGATTCTGCTCTTCTTGCACTCTAGCCCTGTCTAGACCACTCTCTTGTTATATTCTTTGCCTGGGTATTTTATTTCTTAATCAGCTAACTAATAATTGTTCCATCTCTTTCCATCCATTTTTACATGGATAGTTTACTCATCATCTATCAGCATGATTACAATAGTTGTCCCTGCTTGAACCTTATTAGCTGTACTATAAAGTAGCATACTTCTAGTTTCTCTTCTCTCTATGCTACTTCTACCTTGCAACTTCCCTCACACTTCTCACATACTCCTTGTCCTTGTATCTAGTACCTGGAATCTACTTTGATTGTGACCTGGCACTCCCCGGTCTAAAGCAAGTTGTTTTAGTGTCCAACTTTGGCACAGCCTGTGTCTATAGCCAGTACCTTGTATTATAATTTTTATTTTATTTTCCTCATTTTCTCTTTAACCTTGCAGCTCTTCACATTTTCACATCATGTGACTCTGTCACATCTTTACATCTTTACATTTCACATCTTCACATTATCATAAGGCTAGACTAGTCTAGACCATACCTTATGTTCACCTTATGTATTTTCAGGTCCCCACTCTCTTATTGCTATTGGATAGCTTACTATACACTAGTTTAGGGCCAGTCTATCTTACATGATCTGTGTATGTTCTTGTAGCATATATAAAGGAGAGGTGCAAGCCTGGCTAAACCCCAGTCTTGTGCACTTGAGCTCTTTGCTTTAACAAGTTCAAGCCTCTAGTCTCTTTTCTCTTTTGTTCTGTTTGCCTAGTTCATTGGCTCTACATTCAAAGCCTTCATCAGTAGCAGCAGTTGAGTGCCCTCAGGCCTCAGAAGAATCATTTCAGTTCAACACTAAAATAGTGTTTTACCTTGAGGCACAACACTTTGTTTGTTACCTATCCCTTGTTTATAAAACTTACTTTCAGTAGAGTTTCTCTTGTCTTTGCCAGCAAGGTCTACATTAGTCCCTACCCAGGCCTAGCATAACAGGCATGAGCACTAGATGATCAGTAGGTTGCAAACTGCTAGGTGCAATTAGCAGTGACTAGTGTGATTAATAAGTGCTATTTCCTCCTCAAGGTTGATATTCCATCATTAACTAGGAGACAGGAAGTAAAAAAAGGCCAGAGGCAGTGCAAAGCATGAAGCAGAAGGGCTCTGGAATACCCAGAGAGGCTGGAAGAAGAGGCTAGCCAAAAAAAAACAGACACAGAAAAGGGAGATTTCCCAGGGGACATAAAAGAGCAGAAATATCCCAAAGGAAAAGAAAAACCCAGGAAAATGAAAGGACAGGTTCCTGGATGACAAATCAGAGGAAAAAAGGGAGCTAAAGGCAAAGATTAATGGAGTCATTGGGAACAAGGCCAAAAGAACAAAGGATTTCCAGGGTGGAAAGCAGAGAATAATAAAGGGGTTCAGAGGAAGTTCTGGAGAAATGAGCAGGATTCCCAGGAGACACAGGAAAGCAGAAATGTCTTTAGGAAAAGAAATATCCAGGGAAATGGAAAAACAGGTTTTGAAACAATATATTAGAAAGGGTAAGGAAAATCTGCAAGCAGGAATGGAGTTATCAGGAAATAATGCTGGAAGAGCAAAGAGTTTCCTGGGCAGGAATCAGAGAGAACAGAGAAGTGTGGAGAGAATTCTGTGAAACAAGATTTCCCAGGAAGGGACAGAGAATGCCAAAGGCAATCAGAGAGAGTCATAGGGAGGTGGCACATCAAAAGTAACAATGTAGCACTGTACAGAGGAAATCCAAGCAGGTGCCAATAAGGAACCAAAACAAAGCTCAATCAACTGCAAGTAGGGGTAAGAAAGGGTAATTGCAGTGCAGTCATGACAGAATGGTAAGCTTTTCAGGGAAATGGAAAGAAACAGAGATGTCTGAAAAGAGCAAGAAGACTTTGGGTGCATGAAATGAAACATGGTGAGTGTGTTGGAGTGCAGAGAAAGAGAGGTGGTGCTTCTGAAGCCTTGTTGGTCAGAAAGGTAAGTATATCTCAAGAGCTGTGAGGATAAAGGAAACAGGTGGCAGGCAGGCCAGGGGGCAAAGAAGAACAAAGGGTCAAATGCTACAAGTTTGGAAAAGATCAGAGGCAGATGAAGGTGTCTTTCTGGTAGGTTTATCAACAGATGAAACTGGCCTGCTATAGAAAGCAGAGTGATGCAGTGTTATAAAGTTGTGATGTACTCCAGGGGTACTTTGGATAACTCTGGAGTGGACAGAGCTTGGCTTCACCTTATGTGGTGTGCTCTTATGCTAGTACCAGATGCCCCAATTTATGGAGGGGTCAGAAATCTGGGGGTTCAGAATAGGCTGTAAGGCAGGAGGGATCTGAGGGGATCATAACATTATGTTATGGTTGATATTCAAACTAAAGTACAAGATACAGAGTTTTAGTACTTATACCTCAGGAAGGCAGATTATCTAAGGAGGGAATGGAGATGTGAAAGAAGTTGTCTCATAAGTGAAGCAGGTGCCATTGCATCCTGGATATGAATGGAGATGTCAGGGGAGACAACATCAAATAATGTCAAACTGAAACTAAATAATAACAGGGAGAAGTGTGGCACAAAGAAACAGGAACAGGAAGTGAGGTCAGAGAAACTATGGAGTTATATTGGAATGGTATGGAGTTAGCATAGGTACAGTTGGAAACAATCATTAGATAGGAGAAGATGGAGGTAAAGGGAACAAGGAAATATGCAGCTTAAAGCATAAAAGCAACCAGAGTTGCACTGGAGACATAGCAGAGTTGATCCATTGGCACAGGATGTGACAGTATTCCCCTCTTAAGGCCTGAACCCCTGAAGGCTGTGAAGCATGTGCTCTTGATGAATAAGTGAGCAGAGCAGGTATTGGAGTTTAGCTGGCCAGAAACCCATAAAAGCAAATTCCATCCCAGAGACTTTCACACTAGTTTCTCTCATCATGTCTTTATTCACTGACATTCACACCTGGTCTGATGAGCACCTGGAGGAGTGCATCAAAAACAAAGAGGAGCTTGGTGACATGAAGTATGCTGAGCAGAAGCAGTGGGGAAAAGTGAGGAGAGAGGAGACTTGGAAGAAAGTAAAGGAGGCTCAGAAAGTAGTGGCAGCAGTCCAGAAGCAGGTGAGTACTGGAAATATGATTAGGGCCTAGCACTCAAAACTGGCTTAGGTGGAGGAACTTCACCAAGCCCAGGTGGGGTCAAGTAGTGGCAATGGCAAGAAAAGAGCAGAAGAGGGATCAGGGTGCCAGAGATGTGATGACTGGGGACTGGAGTGCCAGGTGGGCCCAGGCAAGTTGATATCATGCCTTGCCTGTATAGAGGCAAAGGTGAGGTGTGACTGCCCTGGCCAGGAGAAGCCAGGGAGGAAGCAGAGATGGAAGGTGGGAGAGAAAGGGGTGCCTAATAGCAGGGCAGACTCAGAGGAGACAGAGAAGAGTCTTTGGCAGGTGGCTAAGGGCTGTCACCTGATGGAGGCATCAATAAGGGAGGTGGGCAGAAAGGTATGATGGGAGGCAAAATGCAAGAACTGGCTGCTGGGGCAGCTGGTTGATGCACTGGGAAAGGCATGAGTGAAGAAGACCAGAGAAGCCAGGAGTTCAGGGAGCGAGAACAGGAAGGTTGACAAGGTGGCAGCAGAGCTGTCAGAACTTTGCACAGAGGTTGGCAAAATTTCTGTGGTAGACAAGGAGATTGAAAAGGCAATTTTAGAGTAGGTAGAGGGTCTTGTGACTAGATCACTAGATCCACTACTTAGTTGGTTAATTATAAGATGGCCCAGGTTTGTCCAGATAATGGAGATGAAACTCCTCAATGATCTCAGAAGCACGATCTAATTCAGTGGCAAGGAGCCACAAGGTCTCCTCATCAGTATCCTCATAACCTAACCACTTAACCAAATACAGTAATTTGCAGTTCATTTACCTATGATCTATCTTTGAGTCTAGGATTTCGGAGATTTCAAACTCCAGTTCACTGTCAATCTCAACTGGTGATGGGGGTGATTGCATGTGATCCAGGATCATGTTGGGGACAGAGGATTTAAGTTGAGAAACATGAAAGACTGGGTGAATGGACTTCATATTCTCTGGGAGATGGAGTGTGAAGAACAGCAAGCCTGCCTAAGCAATAATGGAAAAAAAAATAAGGACCTAAGTTCTTTTTGGCAAGTTTCTTGGATGGCTGTGTAGTCCTGAAGTACTTAGCCTTGATGAATACCTGGTTACCTACTTTAAAATCCAGTGCCAGAGATCATCAGGCATCTGCAGGTCCTTGGTATCTGACTTGGGCAGCAGCTATTTCTTTATGAAGGAAGATGTGGAGAGAGTCAAGGTCAATGGCATATTCTCAAGCTTGGGTAGAGGTGAGATTGCATTCTGGGTGCATGGAGATATTTGGATGGTAGCCCTTGTTAGTGAAGAAAGGGAAAACACCTGTGGTGGCATTAGGGGCATTGTTATAAGCAAACTCCACAAGGGGCAGGAGTTCAGACCAGATGTTCTGCTAATAGTTGCAATAAACACATAGATACTGCTCCAGGGTTTGGTTCATTCACTTAGTTTGACTGTTACCCTCTGGATGATACCCAGAGGTGAAGTGGAGACAGATTTTAAGGGCTTGATCCAGGGAATGGAAGAAATAGGAAACAAACTTAAAACCTTGATCAAAGGTAATGTGGGAGAAAACTCCATATTTGAAGAACACATGGAGTAAGAAGAGTTTAGCAAGCTCTGGGGAGGTTACCTTGTCATTTGTAGAGATAAAGACACACTGCTTCAATAGACAATCTATAACAATGAGGATGGCAGAGTGATCAGAGGAAGCTGGGAGCTATTTGATGAAATCCATAGAGATGGAATTCCATGGCTTTTCTGAAATAAGGGGCTGCTTGAGGAAACTGTAGGGTTTGTGATGGGGTACCTTGGCATGGGTGCAAGCTGTACATGAAGAAACATACTCTTTGACAAATGCTCAAATGCCAGGCCAGGTATACTCTTGGTAAATGAGCTCCAGTGTCTGATTCTGACTGAAGTATCCAGATAAGGGGTGGTTGTGCTTGTAGCAGAGGAACCAGAGGCAGAGGTCAGAAGCACCAGGGACATAGATGTGATTGTCCAGATGCAAGAAACCTTCTGGGTCTCTAGACCAATGAAAGTCAGATGAGAGGGTACCAGAAAAGTGGGTAGTGGTGGTGGAATCAAAAGGGAGTGCTGAGAGGATGTCACAATGGAGGGTTTCAATGTTGAAGAGGGATGCAGACTGGAATACTGGAGACACTAGGGAGGAAGTCCAGAGGGATGCAGCAAGTTGCTCCTGTGTGAACATGGGCTAGAAGTTATGTGGATTGACAAGGGCATAGTCACTATTCCCCTCTCTGGGATAGACATCCCATCATCTAGTTAAAGTGTCAGATTTAGCACCTAAACAACCAGGGTGAAAATGGATGATCAGATTAAACTGAGAGAGAAACTCTGACCACCAGGCTTGCCAGCAGGTCAGAAGCTTAGACATAGTGAAATATTCCAGATTCTTGTGATCAGTGATGACATCCACTGGAGAACCAGAACCTTCAAGGTAATGACACCAGGTCTTAAATGCAGTGAAAATAGCAAGGAGCTCCTTATCATGGATATCATAGTTGAGTTCTGGCACAGTAAGCATACATGAATAGAAAGCAACAGGGCAGACCTTGTTATCCAGGCACTGGAGGGAGTGGATTCCAGCAATTGCATAGTCTGAGGCATCAGTCTCAATGGTGAAAGGAGTATTAGAGATCCAATGGGTCAGAATAGGAGCAGAAGTAAAAGCAGCCTTGAGTTACTGGAAAGTAGCACAACAAGAAGGGTTGAAAGCCCAACAAGCAGACTTGCAGGTAAGGTGAGTCAGGGGAATAACAATGTCAGAGTAGCCCTGGATGAAGCAGTGGTAGAAATTAGCAAAACCAAGGAAAGACTGAATATTTCGAACTTTGTAAGGCTTGGGCCAATCCAGGATGGATTGAACCTTTTCAGGGGACATCATGAGCCCAGAAGGGGAGAGTTGGTACCCAAGATACTCAGTGGAATTGGTATGGAATTTGCATTTTCTGGATTTGGCAAAAAGGCTGTGTTTCCAGAGGCAGCAGAGGACTTCTTGGACATGCTTGGTATGATGTGTCTGGTCAGCAGAGAAAATGAGGATATCATCCAAATAAATGATCACTAAAACATCAAGAAGATTGGTGAAGATAGAATTGATGAACTGCTGGAAAGCCACAGGGGCATTGGTGAGCCCAAATGGCATGACAAGCCACTGATATGAGCCATAGTGCATATGGAAGGAGGTTTTCCACTTTTTGCCCTCAGCAATGTGAGCTAAATGGTAAGCATGCCTAAGGTCAAGTTTGGTATAAATAGTTGCATGGCTCAGAGTGTCAAGGAGATTGGAGATGTGTGAAAGGGGGTAGCAGTCTTTCTTTGTGATCTTGTTGAGTCCTCAGAAATCTACACACAACTGGAGGGATCTGTCCTTCTTCTGGATGAAGAGGACAGGGCAGCATGAGTGGATGTGGAGGGTCAGATAAAACTGGTAGCTAGATGCTTGTCTAGAAAAGTCCTGAGTGCTTCAAGCTCAGAGGGTGACAAGAAATAGGTGGTGCCAATAGGCAGTGAGATGCCTTCTTCCAGATTGATCTTCAGGTCAAACTTGCAGTGAGAGGCAAGAGTAGATACCTTGCTTTTGCTAAACACATCAGCAAAGTTGTGGTATTCCTGAGGAACACTGGAAAGGTCACCTGGAGGGGGGGCAATGAAAGTGGAATGGAGATGACTCTCTGGGGGTCAGAGCTGCAGGTAGAAAGGGACTGAGTCATTAAGGCTACAGGCATGTGCAAATGCTAATGAGCTGAGTAGCTCAATCAACAGAGGTTTGGAGTTAGGGGAATATGGTAAATTGGGTTTGGAGTCTGCTTGGGTTGGAGAAACCAGAGGCTGTGGAGATGAGCTCAGGGGTGTTGGCATGTTTGGTTCAGATGATTGGAATGAGATATGACTTGATACCCAATCAATCAACAGATTGTAGTGGGCAAGCCAGTTGTGTTCTAGAACAAGAGAACTAGATCCATCCAACAGAGTGACATAGAATGTCATCAGAGTAATATCACCAGTTTCAAAACAAACAGAAAGATCAATGGCATTTGTAATCATAGAATTGGAAGAGTCATCAAGAAGTCAGAGCTGCAACAGAGGAATGGAATAAGTCAGAAGATTGTAAGTACTGACTAACTTGGTGTCTATAAAGCAATCTGAAGAGCCAGAGTCAATCAGGGCAGAAAGTGGAGGAATTTCATGTGAAATAAGGGTAACAAGAGGCATAAGGGAAGCATTATCTAAAAGAACAGATGCATTAAGTCTAACCTCCAGTAAAGCATGGGAAGGATCAACACAACCTCCAGCCCATGCAGAGTCATGGAGGCTATGGACTATTTTTTCACCTCTGAGACAGAGGCCTCCAGTTTGATTTCCAGAGCAGAGGTTTTGGCAGCATGAGCTTTGGCTGCCTTGGAGGAAGACTTGGGGCAGTTCTTTGCTATATGCCCTGTGATACCACAGAACAAACAGAGGTGATTCTCCAGTCAACACTTGCATTCTTTGGTAGTAAGCTTACTGTTCTTACCAAGCTTGGATGATAAGTCTTGTTTCTGGGGAATGGATGACTTGGAGGAGCCAGAGAAAGTAGCTGACTTGTTCCTTGATTTATTAGGGCCAGAGGTCAAAGCAGAGGATACAGAGGGTTTATCAGATGACTTGAATGGGTAAGATGACTTCTCTTGTCAGCTGATTTTGGATTTGTGCTCCCAGTAATGAGCATCAATGGTCTGAGCCAGCTGGTGCAGCTCAATGAGTGTCAGTGGCTTTCCAACACAGGAAAGGTCATCTTTGATGCAGTCTAGAAGACCATTATAGAAATAGTGGCAGAGGGCACCTTTTCCATAACTCCAGACTTGAGATGCAATTTTGTTAAACTTAACTACATATTTGTTGATTCATTGACCATCCTTCATAGTCAACTGGTCTAGCTGGTGCTCTGCATCTCCAACCAGGTCATGGGGTCTGAAGTTGGTCTGGAGTTCCTAAATAAACTCCTTATAATTGTTCATCCACAAGGGGCAGAAGTCAGGTCTTCAGTAAGGAGGAGATTAGGCTCAAATAATTTCAATGCCATGCCCTTAAGGTAGGACTGAGCATAAGTGACCTTGGCTTGGTCATTGGCAAAGGCTTTGAAACAATCCTGGAAGTTTAATTTGCATTGCACCAGAAAAATGCAGAACTTCCAGGAATTAGTTCTGTCAAACTGATCTGGTTCACATATTTTAGTATGCTGCAATGTTTTAGGGGTATGCCAGGAAGAGCAAGCTAATCCACAAATGGTGCTAGCAAGATTGGTGATAGTATCATGGTAAATGGGAATAGATTCTGGGTCTGGAAAAGGTTCAGAGTTATCCTCCAGAATATTGGAATACCCATTGGAGGGGTCATCTCCAGGTTTATCTGGTACTCCTGGCTGGGCACCACAGTTGTCAGGGATATGGGGAGGTTGAGGAACCTTGGAACCATTAGGGGCTTTATCAACTAGAGCACTAGATATGGATGAGTGGGAGGGAGCAGAAGTCTGTGAAGCTGAGCCTGGGGCATGGCAGGCAGAGAAACTCTTGAACTGATCTAGGATAGTGCAAGAGTGAGCTCTGGTTACATGAATAGACATGATAGCAGTACCAGCACAAGTGAAAGTTTGAATATACTATTATAAAGTTGTGACATACTTTGGGGGTACTCTGGATAACTCCGGAGTGGATGGAGCTTGGCTTCACCTTATGTGATGTGCCCTTATGCTAGTACCAGATGCCCCAATTTATGAAGGGGTTGAAAATCTGTGGATTTGGGATAAGCTGTAGGGCTTTTCCCAACAAGAGGTATGACATCAAGTCATGGAGTAAGTTGTGAGACTTGGGGTAGGGCATGACATCAAGTTGTGAGGCAGAAGGGATTTAAGGGGATCATAACATTATGTTATAGTTGATATTCAAACTAAAGTACAAGATACAGAGTTTCAGTACTTACACCTCAGGAAGGCAGATTATCTAAGGAGGGAATGGAGATGTGAAAGGAGTTGTCTCATAAGCGAAGCAGGTGCCATTGCATCCTGGATATGAATGGAGATGTCAGGAAAGACAATGTTGAATAATGTCAAACTGAAACTAAATAATGACAGGGAGAAGCACAGCACAAAGAAACAGGAACAGAAAGTGAGGTCAGAGGAACTATGGAGTTGTATCTGAATGGTATGGAGTTAGCATAGATACAGTTGGAAACAATCATTAGATAGGAGAAGACAGAGGTAAAGGAAACTAGGAAATATACAGCTTAAAGCATGAAAGCAACTGGAGTTGCACTGGAGACATAGTGGAGTTGGCCCATTGGCATGGGATATGACATGCAGAGACTACCATGTACTTAGGCAACAGAGTCATAACTACCAGATAATAACAAAAAAACTATGGTTCAGATTCAGAGTTAGCTGAGACTGAAATGGTATGAAGCTATGGGAATGCATAGGGTACTGGCATGTGTTATCCAGTGAACAGACAAGGTACTACTGTTAAAACTTTCATCCCTATAAAAGGAGACTGTTAAAACCTATACCAAGACAGGTATACTTTTAACCAGTTCCTTTCTGAATAAAACCCTTGACACTAAAGGAAGGTCAGAACTCCAGAGGGCTCCAAGGGAATCTAGGAAGGGTTTCAATGGTCAAATGGGACTTGGCTTCATCTTATGTGATATGCCCTTGCACTTTCCAGTGTCCCAATTTACATAGATGTTGGGGGTGGGTAAGAAGGCTGTCTCTATGCTCAACAGGAGGGACAGGCAGGACAAGGAGCATCAAGCCTAGTCATGGGGGTGAGACCTTGCAACTCCTTCAAGGATGTCACTTGGCCTTGGAGATACTCCAGAGTAATCTGGAGAATTGGAGTAAGCCCAAAGGCTCAATCAGAGTGAGGATAACAACAAGAGAATGTTTCTGTTGTTTTTGTTGATATTCATACTGAGGTACAAGATACAAAACTACAGTACTTATACCTCAGAGAGACAGAACTATCTAGGAGTGTAACAAAGTGAGATGAGTGCAAACTCAGAAGTGAAGCAAATGTCTAAATATCTAAGAAATGAATGGAGATGTCAGGGAAGACAATGTCCAATTATGTCAGACTGAAACTGAAGGGTAACAAGATGAAACAGGGGGAAGCAAGGAACAGGAATGGAACAGAAATAGTAACAATGATGGTAATGGTAACTGAGACTGGGAATGGTAATGGAGTTATACCAGGATAGTCCAGAGATAACAAAGGGGAACTAGGGTAGTACTTAACTGGAGCAGAGATAGACTAGAAGCAGAATGGGGAAAAGTGGGAGTGGAAGCCCAGGGAAGCATATAATACTAAGGAGCAGAAATCATATATGTGTAGCTGGGAGAGACTGGAATGGTAATGGAGGGCCAGAGTTGCCTGGAGGGGAGTCAGAGGGCTAGAGTGGCTTACTAGATGTAAAGACCAATTGTAAGCTGGGTCAGAATGGGGTCAGAATTTGGGTCAGAGGTCCAGGATATGACAACTACTTAATACCTGGGATCAATGGACCATCGTGAATAAGTTAGTGGTGTCCTAAAATCAGTGAACACAAATTATCTAGCAGAGGGTAATGCTAAGCATTGACAGAGTAAATCCAACAGTTTTTGTAGAGTATGTGGAGATTCAATAGCTTGAGCATAAGAGGTGAAAATTAAGGAAAAGAAGAGGCTTTGGAAAGAAGTGGAATTAGATGGAAGGGGGTCAGAGTGTTAGGGCTCTCAAATTCTAAATAGAACAAGGTACCCAATAAGAGATTATAATGATTGGAAGTACATGGAGGTGTGGTGTCAGAGGTTGGAGAGATAAGAGACTCAGGTTTAGTAGACTTGTTACACTTGAAAAACAAGGTCTTGAAAAGCTAGGACTGACAGCCAGAAATGGGTTACCTAGGAGTAGAGAGCAGACATAAGAGAGTAATAACAGCCTATTGATAATTCTTGAGTGACTTGTTGAGAAAAAGGCTGTGAAATGGCAAGGGAGATGCTTAGACTGCAATGGCAAGGTCTAGGCATAAGAAGGTGGTTAGGAATAGTCCAGAGTAACATGGGGTGGTTTTCCATCAAGAATTACCAAATAACAACTTGTTATCAGAGGACCAGAGTCAGCTGCCAGAAAGAAGCAGGAAAAACAAAAGGGAGTGGTACTCATAAATAGATAACCATAATCTAAACTGCATTTGAGGGTCCATAAGAACTAGTGATAAGGGAAATGCCAGGGTCAGAAGTCAGAAGTTAAATTTAGATGCATATATCTCAAGCAACTGGGGCCAGTGACTGATTTCATAGAAAGTCAAAGTGATTTAGAGAGGCTTAGAAGGTTGGAAGTGGTAAGGAATCTGTGCCATGTGGAGAATAGGCCAACTTAGGGGTTGGGGTACCCAGAAGAGCATGGAGTTATAATGGAGTCATGGGTGGTTATAATCTAACAGATAGCACAAGGGATGGATCAGGGTTCTGGAGAATTTGAAGAGATCACCTATAAGTGCACAGAGCATGCAGGTGGTTTGGAGTTGAGGGTTGAGAGATAGCCTAAGCCAATTCTGACTTAAAGGCTTGGAAAAGTGCAAGTATGAGTATGAATATACTGTTAAAACCTTTATATTAAGTATGGATATACTATTAAAACTTATATCCATTGCAGACTACTAATAGACTTTCTATCATTATCTGCTTCATGGATGAAACCCTTAAGGCTAGAAAACAAAGGTTAGGTTCTAGTGCCTTAGTGGTACACAAACCTGAGGGATGATCATACTTTAGAGACTCTGGAGATGTCCAGAGGCATCTGGAAGGATTTAGGAAGAGTTTCATTGGTTGAACAGAAATTGGCTTCACCTTATGTGATACACCCTTGCACTTTCTGGTGTTCCAATTTACAAAGGTGTTGGAGGTGGGAAAGAGAGCAATCTCAATGCTCAACAAGAGAAAAAGGCAATATAAGAAGAGTCAAGCCTAGTTATGAGGGTGGGGCCTTATGATTCCTTCAAGGATATTGCTCAGCCTGAAGGTGCTCCAGAGTAATCTGGAGGGTCAGAGTGAGCCTAAGGGCTTGGGCAGAGTGAGGATAATGACAAGGGGATATTTATGTTGATATTTGTACTGAGGTACAAGATATAGGATTACAGTACTTATACCTCAGAGAGGCAGAACTATCTAAGGGTATAGTGAAGTAAGACAGGTGCAAATTCAGAAGTGAAGCAGATGTCTAAATATCTAAAAAATAAATAGAGATGTCAGGGAAGACAATGTCCAATTATGTCAGACTGAAACTGAAAGAAAACAGGAAGAAGTGAAGGAAAACAGGGACAGGAATGGAAACAGGGACAGTAACAGTATGTTAAAACCAATCCCCAGTATGAATGAACTATTAAAACATATACCAATCTCCTTCCTGAACAAAATCCTTGTTGCTAGAGGACAAAGGTCAGGTTCCAGTGCCTTAGTGGTACATGAACCTGAGGGAAGGTCATATTCCAGAAACTCCAGGGATATCTGGAGGATTTTGAAGGAATTCAGGAAGGGTTGGTTGATCAGACAGGACTCAGCTTTACCTTATGTGGTGCACCCTTGTACTTTCTGGTGTCCTGATTTACATAGATATCAGAGGTGGAAAAGAGAACTATCTTGGTGCTCAAGAAAAGGGACAGGCAGGACAAGGAGAGTCAAGCCTAGTTATGGGGGTGGGATTTTATGACTCATTCAAGGATATTACTTGGTTCTGGAGGTTCTCTGAAGTAACCCAGAGGGTCAGAGTGAGCCCAAGGGCTTGAGCAGAGTGAGAACAATGACAAGGGAGTATTTATGTCAATATTCATACTGAGGTACAAGATACAGGACTACAGTACTTATATCTCAGAGAGGCAGAACTATCTAGGAGTGTAGCAAAGTGAGACAGGTGCAAACTCAGAAGTGAAGCAGATGTCTAAATATATAAGAAATGAATGGAGATGTCAGAGAAGACAATGTCCAATTATGTCAGACTGAAACTGAAGGGTAACAGGATGAAATGAGGGGAAGCAAGGAACAGGAATGAAATAGAAATAGTAACAATAATGGTGACAGTAACTTAGAGTGGGAATGGTAACAGAGTTATACTGGAACAGTCTGGAGACAACAAACTTGAACTAAGGTAGTATCTAACTGGAACAGAAATAGAACTGAAAATGGAATAAAGTGGAGCAGGAGTGGAGGGCCAGGGGAGTATATACTGATGGAGGGGTGGGAAGTGTATATGTGTAACTGGAGCAGACTGGAATGGTAATGGAGGGTCAGAGTTGCCTAAAGGGGAGTCAGAGAGCTAGAGTGGCTTACTGGGTACAAGGACCAGTTGTAAGCTGGGTCAGAATTGGGCTAAAATTGGGTCAGAGGTATGGAATATAACATAGTAACTGAAAGTGGGACTAGAAACAGAGTTATATTGGAGTGATCTGGAAAAGGCAAAGTGAAACTAAGATAGTACTTAACTGGAACAGAGATAGGACTAGAAGTGAAATAGGGCAGAGCAGAAGCAGAGGCCAGGGAAGCATATACTAATGGAAAGGCAGAAAGCATATATACATAGCTGGAGTGAGATGGAATAGTGATGGAGGGCCAGAGTTGCCTGAAGGGGAGCCAGAGGGCTAGAGTGGCTTACTGGATGTAAGGACCAGTTATAAGCCAGGTTGGAATTGGGTCAGAGATATGGAATATCACAGTTTCAGATGCCAGAAATCTGGTCATTTCACAACCAACTGTACTGCTTTCCCTGCCTCTTTCACCACCATCCCCACTCCCAAGAAAGAAACTCCTTTCATCAAGGCAGTCTCTGCCAAAGAACTGATGATGAAGATTAAAAAGGTTAGTAATGATAAGTCTAATGACATGGTGGCCAGAGTTGAGTTGAAGAAAGAAAGGAAGAAGAAAATGGTCAGCAGTCCAGGTTTTTAGAATGGGGTATCTCCTTTATGCAAGGTGCTCCTTTTTTGTCTTGTGCACCTGTACTTGTATCTGCCTTGAAGAAGTCCATGCATCTTCCAGTATAAGTTTTCCCCATATTTTACACCAAGAAAGTTGTAGTTACCCATGCTCTTGTCAACAGCAGAGTACAGATTAACTGTATCAACTGGGACTTCATCAAGAAGCACCAGTTACCCACCACAAAGCTCTTGGAACCTATCATTATCTGAAACATAGATTACTCCAAAAACAAAAAGGGCAAGATCATTAGAACTTGTGATCTTCTTTTCTACCTTGACCAATTGATCCTCCTGGTTTTTGTTAAAACATATACTGAGTATGAATATACTGGTAAAACTCTATACTTATCACAGATACACTGGTAGGCCTTCTACCATTATCTGCTTCATGAATGAAATTCTTAAGGCTAAGAGAAGGTTGTACTTCAGAAACTCTGAAGATGTCTGGAGACTTCTAAAGGGATTTGGGAAGGGTTTTATTGATCAGATGGGACTTGGCTTCACCTTATGTGGTGTGCCCTTGCACTTTCCAGTGTTCTGATTTACAAAGATATTGGAGATAGGAAAGAGAGCAATCTCAATACTCAATAAGAGGGACAGATCAGATAAGGAGAGTCAAGCCTAGTCATGAGGATGGGGCCTTATGATTCCTTTGAGGATATTGCTTAGCTCAGAGGTACTCTGGAGTAACCTGGAGGGTCAGAGTAAGCCTAAGGGCTCAGGCAGAGTGAGAACAATAACAAGGGGGTGTTTATGTTGATATTCAAACTGAGGTACAAGATACAGGACTACAGGACTTATACCTTAGAGAGGCAGAACTATCTAAGAGTGTAACAAAGTAAGACAGATACAAACTCAGAAGCAAAGCAGATGTCTAAATATCTAAGAAATGAATGAAGATGTCTGGGAAGACAATGTTCAATCATGTCAGACTAAAACTGAAGGATAACAGGAAGAAGTGAAGGAAAACAGGGACAGTAATAGTAACTGAGAGCAGGACTAGGAATGGAGTTATAGTGGAGTGGTCCAGAGAAGGCAAAGTGAAACTAAGGTAGTACTTAACTGGAACAGAGATAGGACTAGAAACAGAATAGAGTAGAGTGGAAGTAGAGGCTGGGGGAGCATATACTGATGGAAGGGCAGGAAGCATACATGTGTAGCTGGGGTAGAATGGAATGGTGATGGAGGGCTAGAGTTGCCTGGAGGGAAGTTAGAGGGCTAGATTGGCTTACTGGGTGCAAGGATCAGTTATAAGCCAGGTCAGAATTGGATCAGAATTGGATTGGAGATATGGGATATGACAGTCTCCTGCCATGTCATTGCATGTGAAAAGGAGAACATCATTCTTGGACTTCTGTGGCTTTAGGCCACAAACCCCATCATTGACTGAATGGCCAATATGCTTACCATTTGTCACATTGCATGCCAATGGGTCAACTCCACTATGTCTCTGGTGCAACTCCAGTTGCTTGCATGCTTTAAGCTGCATATTTCCTAGTTTCCTTTACCTCCATCTTTTCCTACCTAATGATTGGTTACAACTTTACCTATGCTAACTCTGTACCATTCTGATACAACTCCATAGTTCCTTCAATCTCACTTCCTGTTTCTGTTTCTTTCTGCCTTACTTTTCCCTGGCATCATTTAGTTTCAGTTTGACATTATTGTCATATCCTGGACCTCCAACCCGAATTCCGACCCCATTCTGACACAGCTTACAATTGGTCTTCATACCTAGTAAGCCACTTCAGCCCTCTGACTCCCCTCTAGGCAACTCCAGCCCTCCATCACCATTCCAGTCTCCTCCAGTTATGCATGTACACTTCCTGCCCCTCAGCATTATATGCTCCCCTGGGCTTCTGTTCCCACTCTGCCCCACTCTGCTTCCAGTCTATCTCTGCTCCAGTTAAGTACTACCCTAGTTCCCCTTCGTTATTTCTGGACTGTCCTAATATAACTCCATTACCATTCCCAGTCAGCTACCATTACCATTATTGTTACTATTCCTGTTCCATTCCTGTTCCTTGCTCTCCCCTGTTTCATCCTGTCACCCTTCAGTTTCAGTCTGACATGATTGGACATTGTCTTCCTGACATCTCCATTCATTT
>JBBPKN010001438.1:0-16354 GCA_038089275.1 Pulveroboletus cf. rosaemariae | reverse complement strand
ATCTCCATTTGTTTCCTAGATATCTAGACATCTGCTTTGCTTCTGAGTTTGCACCTGTCTTATTTTATTACACTTCTAGATAGTTCTGCCTCTCTGAGGTATAAGTACTGTAGTTCTGTATCTTGTACCTCAGTATAAATATCAACAAAAACACCAGAAAACCCTCTTGTCATTGTTCTTACTCTGCTCAAGCCTTGGACTTACTCTGATCCTCTGGGTTACTCTGGAGTACCTTCAAGGCTATGTAATATTCTTAAAGGAGTTGTAAAGCCTTACCCCCATGACTAGGCTTGACTTTCCTTGTCCTGCCTGTTCCTCCTGTTAAGCATAGAGACAGCCTTATCACCCATCCTGGCATCTATGTAAATCAGAACAACAGAGGAGTGCAAGGGTACACCACATAAGGTAAAGCTGAGTTCTGTTCAACCATTGAAACCCTTCCTAGATTTCCCCAGAACTCTTCAAAGCACCGTGGAGTTCTGATCTTCCTCCAGCATCAAGGATTTCATTTAAAAAAGAGGAACTGGTTAAAAGTATACTTGTCTTGGTATAGGTTTTATTAGTCTCCTTTTAGTGGGATGGAAAGTTTTAACACTGCCTCCCTGAGGTATAAGTACTGTAGTTCTGTATCTTGTACTTCAGTTTGAATATCAACCATAACACAATGTTATGATCTCCCCACACCCCTCCTGCCTTACAACTTGACATTGTACCCTACCCTAAGTTCCTCAACTTACTCCACAACTTAATGTCATACCTCTTGTTGGGAAAAAGCCCTATGGCCTATCCCAGATCTTCAATAGTTTCTGACCCCTTTATAAATTGGGGCACTTGATACTAGCATAAGGGCACACCACATAAGGTGAAGCCAAGCCCCATCCACTCTGGAGTTATCTGGAGTACCTCCAGAGTATGTTGCAATATTTATAACACTTCTCTTCAATTGCTTCTTACCCTCATACTATCACCAAAAAGTCCAATCATCCTCAAAAATTACCATGACTTTTACTATTGACCAAGGCTTTTGCTCCTATAATACCCTTTTTGATATATCACCCACCTCCTTATTCCAACTTCCCAATCTTGGGGCCTCTATTGAGCCCTCATTAATTTCTCTATCCTTATCTAGCAATACTGTTATGAAGTGACACTCCAGCACTAGAACTAGTCATGTGACATCATGTGATCATGCACAAGACACTTCATTTTAAGCTTAACCCTAGTTTGTGATCTGTTTTCTTTAAGAGTATTTATTATTTCTTTTCCTTAGTAGTGGTCATGTGACCATAAGTCACCTGACATGGATCTTCCTGGAATCTTCCCTGGAACTGCCCTCCATCTAATCTCCATGGATCTTATCTTATCTAGATCTGAATCTGGATCTGGACCCTAGATGCATCTGTGACAGATCTATAGATTGGATCTCATTTGTGGCAGAGATCTCCATTCTCATGGTGCAAGCACCTCTGACCCTGCATTCTATTCATAGATTACTTCTCTTCTATTCTCCCACATCTGCATGGCCTCCTGCCATACTCTTAATATCCACCCCATGCTTTTCCCTTATGTTCCTTATCTATTAACCCAGGGTCTAGAGCATTCCCTGATTAGGTAGCACATGTACTTAGTCAGCATAGTCCATGCTCAGGATCCCATAATATATAAAGGCAAGGGTAGGCAAGCTGAAATTCCCCAGTTTTGCTCACTTGAGTCTTGGTTTTGATTCAGTCTTACTGGCATAGGCTTAAGTCTATTGCTTCTTTGACTCTCAGCCTAGCCTCACTTGCTTATAAGTGCCTTGGCTCTCACTTTTATCTCACCATGCCTAGTTCCTGGCCACTAGCACAAAAGCCAGATAGCAAGATTAGAAAGGTACTCCCCAAAGGTTAGGGTTAGGAAGGTCAACATATCAAGAGTTGCATTTCAAATACTAATACTCATTTTTCTTCTTCACTTTCTGTTATGAATAACAAGTTCACTAGCAGAAGAGTTACATGACAAGCATGTGACCATGAGACTTTATTTTCAAACAAGAATAAACACTAGAATATGGTTAAGTTGTCTTCAGAGTATTTTCTTGGGATTTGGGCATAGCTTATGGTTGGATCTAGCATCTCAGATGACAGAGTCATCTCCTAATCTAATCTCTGATGAATCTGGATCTTGATTTAAATAAGAATCAGATCTGATTGTAACAGATCTCTAAATGGAATCTCCTTAGCCTTATGGCTAAGGGCATGATTTGATCTTCACTTACTTTGAACCCTGACTTTCATTCTACATAGCCTTTTCCTTGATATACCCCTTTACCACATGGCTCATTTGATTATACCCTCTACCCTTGTCCTATGACCAGTTTTCTTATTTAGTATTTGTGCTGGAGTTACTGGTGGTCTGTGCACACCTGGAATTAGTATAAGTAGTTGAGTAGTTCCTGTGTTAAGGCTCTGTGTTAAAACTTTATCCCAATAAAAGGAGACTGTTAAAACCTATACCAGAACAGGTATACTTTTAACCAGTTCCTTGCTGAATGAAATTCTTGATGCTAAAGAAAGGTCAGAACTCTGGAGGGCTCTGGAGGGCTCCAGGGGAATCTAGGAAGGATTTCAATAATCAAATGGAACTTGGCTTCACCTTATATGGTGTGCCCTTGCACTTTCTGGTGTTCTAATTTACATAGATATTGGAGGTGGGTAAAAAGGCTGTCTCTATGCTCAACAGGAGGGATAGGCAGGACAAGAAGAGTCAAGCCTAGTCATGGGGGTAAGACCTTGAAACTCCTTCAAGAATATTGCTTGGCCTTGGAGATACTCTGGAGTGGTCCAGAGGGTCAGAGTGAGCCCAAGGCTTGAGCAGAGTAAGAACAAAGACAAGGAGGTGTTTTGTTGTTTTTGTTGATATTCATACTAAGGTACAAGATACAAAACTACAGTACTTATACCTCAGAAAGGCAGAACTATATAGAAGTGTAATGAGGTAAGACAGGTGCAAACTCAGAAGTGAAGCAGATGTCTAAATATCTAGGAAATAAATGGAGATGTCAGGGAAGACAATGTTTAATCATGTCAGACTGAAACTGAATGGTAACAGGATGCAACAGGGAGAAGCAAGGAACAGAAATGGAATAGTAATAGTAACAATGATGGTAATGGTAACTGAGACCAGGAATGGTAATGGAGTTATACTGGGATGGTCTGGAGATGACAAAGGGGAACTAGGGTAGTACTTGACTGAAGCAGAGATAGACTATAAATGGAATGGGGTGGAGTGGGAGCAGAAGCCTGGGGAAGTGTATAACACTGAGGGATAGAAAGTGTACATGTATAGCTGGGGAAGACTGGAATGGTGACAGAGGGCCAGAGTTGCCTGGAGAGGAGTTAGAGGGCTAGAGTGGCTTACTAGATACAAAGATCAATTGCAAGCCAGGTCAGGGTGGGGTCAGAATTGGATTGGAGGTCTGGGATATGATACTCTGCAGCCTTAACCACTTGTTTCTCTTGTACATTATTCCTTAGGTGTTGCCTTGCAATATAGGCTATTCTTTGGTCCCTACATGTGCTATGGCTCCTCAGAAGTTGCTACTTTGAGTTTACTGCCTCTTTCTATTTTAACTGACTCTAACAACAATACCAATGCACCCCCTTAAGGCCATACTGTCACCATTTAGGATTAGCATGAGTTATCTCAGAGATCAACATTATAACACTTTTATTCTTAGCTCCAGATCTCCCTTCTGGGGATTTCATAGCCTTATCTCCTGCTATTACCATCAGCCCAGCTATCATCACACCTATTTCCATTTCCTCTCCTGCTATCAATATTACCTCTCATGATATACTCAGTGTTGACCTTTTACTTTCTGCTCATGCCCTTTGCTGCAGTACTCCCACTTAGGAGTACTTTCACTGAGTTATGATATTTATCATGAACTTTTACCTCACTATCCCCATTAGCTTCCATCTGGATATGTTTTCTCTGCTCTGACTTATATACCAGATATATATGTAGCTGCTTTATCTTTTCCTCCTCATCTCTGCCCTTGCTTACATTCCCCATGCTCACATCTCCCTTGCCCAAGCTTTGATTATATTCATCCACCACAAACTACTCTCAAATATTGAGACTCTTGCTTATTAGCTAAAGATGGGCAAATTCCTGACCAACCTCAATTGATATATGCAAGAGCTTGCTACTGCTTGTGACTATACTTCTTCCATACCATCTGCATCCTCCTTCTCTTTTAACAATGATAAACTCACTGTACTTGAGCATGCTGAAGCTTGGTGGACAGGCCTTTACAGTAATGGTCACCTTCCTTCCTCTCATTCTTGCTTTCAGGAAGCTTGCTTCCACTGCCACTGCTTGGGCCATATCTGGGTCAACTGTTCCTCCTACCAATGCCCCTACTGCCTCTACTGGCACTCCAGACATACCCAAGCTCACTGCCCTGCTCAATACCATGTCATTAATTCTCTTGTCTTCTCCTTTGTCTCCTCCTTCTCTCATAGGTTCTTTTGCAACTCCTCTTGTGGGTTCTCTCACTCTTCTTGATGCTCTTGTGACTTCTGCCACTTTCAGGGGTCATACTACCACCCTCTGGTGGCTTTGTCACCCCCTCCTCCTTTATATCACACTAATAATGACTTCTATGATGACATTATCAATAAGGTTGGCTGGGCCAACATCACTGGCTCCCTGGGCCCCTCTTATAATGCCTTTTAGGGATTCAGTGGGTCCTTTACCCCTAGCAGGGAAGTAATATTACATTTTTTCTTTCTTTTTCTTTGTCTTGTCCTTGTTTTGCCTCTTAGCTTCCACTTTTCATGCACCTCAGATGCTTTCTTGTTTACCATTCATGATAGACTTCTGCTCTTCTCATACTCTAGCCCAGGCTAGACTGCTCTTTTATTACACCCTTTGTCCAGATATCTTATCTCTTAATCAGCTGATATCAAATTATTCTATCACTTTCCATCTGTTTCCACATAGGTAGTTTACTTATTCAATTGTCTCCACTTGAACTCTATTTAATATACTATAAAGTAGTGTACTTTCTGTCTTATTTCCCTTCATGCTACTTCTATTTTGTGATTCCTTGTATATTCCTGTCCTTATACCTAGTATCTGAAATCCACTTGTTGTAATCTGGCACTCTCTAGTCTTAAAGCACTAGTCATTTTAGCATCTGACTTCAGCACAGCCCTGCATCTGTAGTCAATCCTTAAGGCACAACATTTTGTTTGTTGCCTATTTACTTATACTTGAGACTTACCTTTGATAGAGTCTCCCTTATCTTTTCCAGCAAGATCTATGCTAGTTTCTACCCAGGCCTAATGTAACACTTCCTAACCCTAAATGATCTACCTTGAGAGAATGTGTCAGTCTCATTGTCAGATTTAGATTGAATAAAAAGGTGGAGTGGACTCAGGATAGCAAGGCCTAAGAAGCCATTGCACTAGTAACCAGAGACAACCCTTGATTGGCAAGAGCTATCTAGAAGTAATGACAAAGATGGTATGAAAACAAGTAGTTAAGGCTGGGGGCCTTGTATTATATCTCACTAGCTTTATATATCTATTCTAAACATGCACAGACCATCTCTGGGGAATAGAGCAACACTAAATAAGGAAACTGGGCATAGGGCATATTAACTGAGTATAACCAATGGGCCATGTGAAATGGATGTATATGAAGAGGCTATATAGAATGGAAGTGTCAGAGTTCAGGGTAAGTAAAGATTAAATCATACCCTCAATTATAAGGCTGAGGAGATTTCATCTAGATCAAGATCAGATTTATCAGAGATTGGATTGGAAGATACCATCATCTAAGATGCTAGATCCAGCCATAAGCATAATTCAAACCTAGATAAAGGAACTCTGAATATCTGCTTAATCATATTCTAGGGTTTGTTTTTGTTTGGCATAGGCTTCTCATGATCACATGCTTGATCACATGACTCTTGTTGTTATGCTAGGCCCAGGTAGGGACAGGCATAGACCTTGCTGTGTGAAATGAAAAAGGTGAATCAAAGGTAAGCCTCAAGATAAGTGGGAAGTGACAAATGAAGTATTGTGCTCAAGTGGTACCAGCTATACTCCCAGGGGTGTACTAAGATCAGATGCTGATGATTCTCTGATTAAGTGCCAGGATACAAGCAATGGATTCCAAATATATAGATATAAGGACAAGTAGAGATGTGAGAACTGTAAGGTAATTGCAAGGTAGAAGTAGCATAAAAAAAAAGGGCACATAAAGTATGCTACTTTATAATACAACTAATAGAGTTTGAGTGGAGACTAATCAGGTAATCATGCTGATAAATAATGAGTAATGTATCCATGTGGAATTGAATGGAAAGAGATAGAATGATTATGAGTCAGCTGATTATGTTACAGTGTCAATCTCTGAATGACCCATTCTAACCCTAAATAGTCTCTAGCCTTGAGAGGGTACATTAGTTTTGTTGTTGGATTTGATTGGAATAGATGGAAGAGTAATGTGTGAACTTAGGGTAGCAAAGCCTGAGAAGCCATAGTACAAGTTAGGACTCAAAGGATAGCCTGTATTGAGAGGCAACACTAAGAGAATGATATACAAGAGAAACAAGTGATTAAGGCTGGAAAGCCAAAACCAAGGAACTATTTGCTACTTATACTAATTCTGAGCATGCACAGACCACCCAGTGGTTCTAGCACATAACCATATATAGTAAGTGGGCATAGGGCAAGGATAAAGGGTATGATTAAATGAGCCATGTGATAGAGGAATATATTAAAGAAGAGGCTATGTAGAATGGAAGTCAGAGTTCAGGGTAAGTAGAGATTAAACCATGTTCTTAGTCATAAAATCAAGAAGATCCTATCTAGAGATCTGCCATGATCAGATCTGACCCTTATCTAGATCAAGATTCAGATTTATCAGAGATTAGATCAGGAGATACATCTATCATCTGAGATACTAGATTTAACCATAATGAAATGCAACTACTGATGCATTGACCTTTCTAACCCTAACCCTTGGGGAGTGCCTTCCTATCTTGCTATCTGGCTTTTGTACTAGTGGCCAGGAACTAGGCATGATGAGAATGAAAGTAAGAGCCTAAGCCAGTTCCTAAACCAATAGGAAACTGTTGGATTACTTATAGGGAGTGAAGTATAGCCAGAGAAGACTAAACCAGACTCAAGTGAGCAAGACTGGGGAATCCCAGCTTGTCTACCCTTGCCTATATATATTCCAAGGACTGGTGCACAGACCATGCTGACTAAGTACAGGAACTACCTAATCAGGAGATGCCCTAAACCCTGGGTTAATAAATAAGAAACATAAAGAGAAAGCATGGAGTGAATATTAAGGAATATGGCAAAATACCATGTGGATGTGGGAGAATGGAAGAAAAGTATCTATGAAATGAATGCAGAGTCAGAGGTGCTTGCACCATGAGAATGGAGATCTCTGCCACAGATACATCTAGGGTCCAGATCCAGATCTAGATCTAGATTAGATGAGATTCATGGAGATAAGATGAAGGGCAGTTCCAGGGAAGATCCCAGGAAGATTCTTGTCAGGTGACTTATGGTCACATGACCACTGCTGAGGGAAAAAAATAATAAATACTCTTAAAGGAATAGAACCATAGACTAAAGTTAAGCTTAAAAAGAGGTATCTTGTGCACAATCACATGATATTACATAACTAGTTCTAGTGCTAAAGTGTCACTTCATAACACATAAGCTGTGCCTAAACCCCAGTGGAATACTCTGATAGACAACTTAACCATATTCTAGGGTTTATCTTATTTTGACAAGAATGTCTCACAGTTACATGCTTGTCATGTGACTCTTCTGCTAGCAAATGTTACATTTATAACTGTTAAAACTTTCATTCCACTAAAAGGAGACTGTTAAAACCTATACCAAAATGAGTATACTTTTAATCAGTTCTTTTTTGAATAAAATTCTTGACACTAAAGAAAGGTCAGAACTCTGGAGGGTTTCAGAGGGCTTCAGAGGAATCTAGGAAGGGTTTTAATGGTCAAACAGGACTCAGCTTCACCTTATATGGTACATTCTTGTATTTTCCAATGTCTGTTAAAATTTTTATTCCACTAAAAAAGAGACTGTTAAAACCTATACCAAAACAAGTATACTTTTAATCAGTTCCTTTTAAAATAAAACCCTTGATGCTGAAGAAAGATCAGAACTTCAGAGGACTCTGGAGAAAATCTAGAAAGAGCTTCAATTGTCAAATAGGACTCGGCTTCACCTTATGTGGTGCATTCTTGTATTTCTCCATTGTCCTGATTTACATAGATGTTGAAGGTGAGTAAGAAGGCTGTCTCTATGCTCAACAGGAGGATCAGGCAGGATAAGGAAAGTCAAGCCTAGTTATGAGGGTGAGGCTTTACAACTTCTTCAAGAATATTACATAGCCTCAGGGGTACTTCAGAGTAACCTGGAGGGTCAGAGTAAGCTTAAGGGCTTGAGCAAAGTGAGGACAACAACAAGAGAATTTTCTAGTGTTTTTGTTGATATTTGTACTAAGGCGCAAAATATAAAACTACAGTACTTATACCTCAGTAAGACAGAACTATCTAGAAGTGTAACAAAATGAGACAAGTGCAAACTCAAAAGTAAAGCAGATGTCTAGATATCTAGGAAACAAATGGAGATGTCAGAGAAGACAATGTTCAATTATGTCAGACTAAAACTGAAGGGTGACAGAATGAAACAGGGGAAAGCAAGGAATAGGAATGAAATAGGAATAGTAACAATGATGGTAATGGTAACTGATCAGGAATAGTAATGGAGTTATATTGGAACAGTCTGAAGATGACAAAGAAGAACTAGAGTAGTACTTAACTGGAGTAGAGATAGATTGGAAGCAAAATGGGGCAGAGTGGAAGTGGAAGCCTAGGGAAGCATATAACACTGAGAGGCAGAAAGTATACATGTGTAGCTGGGGAAGACTGGAATGGTAACAAAGGACTGGAGTTGTCTGGAGGGAAGTCCAAGGGCTGAAGTGGCTTACTAGGTATAAAGACCAATTGTAAGCTGGATTAGAATGGGGTTGAGATTCAGGTTGGAGGTCTGGAATGTGATAGTATCTCCCCTTTAGGTCTGAACCCTTGAAGGTCATTGGCCCAGGGTACAGAGGGTACAGACATATGATCTGCAATAGTATGGTAATTGAAACATAACTGCTGATGCATTGACCTAATTCTAACCCCTAGCCTTGGTATGTGCTGACTAATCTTGAGTAGTGTCTTTGAACTAGAGACACAAGAACTAGGCAAGAATAATAACAAGAGTTAAGAGCCAAGGGACTTGTAAAACTGAGAGATTTAAGTGCACAAGACTGGGAAAATCCAGACTTGAGCAGACCTTCTTTTATATTGCTATAGTATGTGCGCAGACCATGTAAAGAGTACTGGCCCTAAATAAAGTATAGTAAGCCAACCAATGGCAAAAGAAGAGCAGGGACCTTAGAAATATAGCAGGTAAACATGAGTTATGCCATTAGAATCTAGATTGCTCTAGATCTGTGACATGTGAAGAAGTAAAATGTGAAAAGGTGAAAAGTGTAAAGATGTGACATAGTGAAGAGGTGAAGATGTGAAATGATTATGTGACATGACAATGTGAAGAGCTACAGTAGTAATAAGAAAATGCCAAAGAAGAAAAAAAATGAAAAAGTACATTATAACAGTGATGGGCACATGATTGCATGCTTTAGTAACATTGGAAGTAGAGTGGAGGGTTGTGGAGGTAATAAGCATGTGACCTTGTTTAGTTACAATGGGATGAAAGAGCAGAGTTTCTCAGCTCACTCATAAATAAAAATGGAAACTTCAATGGTAGCTTGTCCTTCCTTCATTATAACAACATGGCTGTATTCAATGATATTGTGGCCTGGGCTGATAAATGCATCACAGAGTGTGCCAACAATGATGAGGCATTGAGTAACACCAAATACACCAAGTGCAAGAGGTGCATGAAGGCAAGGAAGGAGAAGGAATGGAGGAGGGTGGAAGAGACCCAGAAGGTGGCAGAGGAGACTGCCCAAAGGCAGGCCGAGGAGGCCAAGAGGGCCCAAAGGGTGGCAGAGATAGCTGCTCAAGAAAAGGTGAGTACCATGGTTGTTATCCTGTGAATAACACAACTAATGATCAACAGATGGTGTGAGTGCAGGCCCAAGCAGGGCCCAGTGACAACAAAGGGAAACAGAGGGTGGAGGAGGCACCAGCATGCTGGTGGTGCATGGATAGGGAGATGAAGTGTGAGGTAAGTGTGGGGAAGTCCATGTCATGCTTGGCCTATCAAGAGGCCAAGGCAAGGTAAGAATACCCAGGGGAGAAGAAGCTAATGTGGAAGTGGCATTGGAGGGATGTGGAGAAGAAGTGGCCTGAAAAGAGGGCCCACTCAGAGGGAGCAGAGAGTGGTACTAAGCAGGTGGCAGAGGGCTGTCACCTGCTGGCAGCAATGATATGGGAGATAGGGGACTAGATGGTGCAGGAGATAAGAAGGGAAAACTGGCTGCTAGCGCAGCTGATTGACATCCTTGATTCTGTGTGAAAGGTGAGCAGAGAGAATGTGGAGAGTGGGCTGGAGGATGGTAAAGAGGATGAGGTGGTGGAAGAGGTGGTGGAGCTTGGAACTGGGGTCCAGAAGAAAGTGGAAAGGAACAAAGATAAAGATGTAATGGTACTAGAGTAGTATAGTCATTACTTTAGTTTGTCTTCATAACAGAGGTCAGGATTCAGGAATAACCCCAAGGGGAGCCAGAATTAGAGTACAAAGGGGGTTAATGACTTCTGAAGTGAAGGCTTTGAGCCTTGAGTGAATAAGTTCAGAGAGAATGTGGAGTAAGTTCAGAAAGTAAGGTTTTTGCAAATCATAATAACCTGTCAAAATGAAATCTCATGACCAGGCAAGTGGTACCTTGGGCAGTCATGGAGTGATAAGGAGGATAAAAGGACAGCCAAGAATGAATGGAAGAAATAGCTGAATTTCCCAAAGGGACAAGATTAAAATCCAATATCAAAATGGTCACTTCTGCCATAAAGGCAGAGAAACTGAAAAGGAATAAAGGGATAGAAGTGGAGAGACACAGGGCTTTGGAAAGACTTCTGGAGAGAAGGTCAGAATTTAGACTAGAGTCTGATAGTCAAATGACAACCAAAACAAATATTGGAAGGGTTGAATTTAGGGCAGAGTTGAGGAAGGTTCATTTATCTCCAAAGAGAACTAAAATACAATAATTGAGGGTGAAAGGATTCTGTACTTGGTTAGAGTCAGGGTTAGCATGGAGTTGGCTCAAGGAAGATAAATTCCTGAGGGAAAGAAGTTGGTGCTCATTTTCCTACTTTAACATGACCAGATTCCCAGATCTCTACTTCTGGTTGGATAACCAGCTTGCTCTCCATCCCAATAATGGGATGGCCCTCATAATGGCCAAGAATCAGGAAAGAAGGAGACACAGAGTTGAGGTGTACAAGGCTGGTGCCTCAATAGGAATAGGGGGAGTGACCAACAGCCAAAGAGATAGGGGCAGAGTATGGGTTGAAATGGCAGAAGAAGTCTGGAATTCCACTGCTCTTAATAAGGCAGCCCAAGGAGTTGGTATAACAGGTGATGAATTAATTGCCAATGCAATCCATGAGGTCAGTGGTCTGATTCACCAGGACTTAAGGGAGCAAAACAGGCTTCTTCATGACCTAGTCAAGATCCAGATGGAGGAGGGCTGTCAAAAAGGACATCTTAGGGCAGAGTCTGGCATTCATGTAATCGATCATAATGTTTAGCAGGAGGGGTGCAGAGGTCAGAGGGCTAGAGAGGGAATGAGGGTTTTTGTGGCCGAACTCAGGGCTGGGATAGAGCCAGAGGATATCATGGTGGGGGCCAGAGAAGATCCAGAGGAGTGAATGTTCTGCTGAAAGTTGCTTGCTGATCTTGCCTTCTATATACAACCAATGTCTGTATTCTGATTGAATTGCACATTATCTATGTGCAGCAACAAGGAGAGGAAGGTGAGCTACTTGGGGAAGAGCCAGAGACAACTGAAAATGATCAGGGATGAATACAGTTGACATAGGCAGGAGTTAGGCACTGCAAGAGTGGTAAAGGTGGTCAGAGGGGGTAATTGGCACAGAGCATGTCTGGTCATTGCACAAAGATAGACAGTTGACCAGGTGGCCTGGGTACCATGGTGGAAGAGACCAGAGAGGGACTGGAGAGGCAAGTGGAAATGAAGGGAAGGGCAAGAGTGCAGGGGAACCAGATTGCTAGGTGTGAGCAGTGGTTCCCAGTGTGGTCACTAGATGCTATCCCCTCCTCAAGGTTGACATCCCATTGTTAACTAGAAGACAGAAAGTAAAGGGGCCAGAGGCAGTGCAAGGCATGAAACAAAAATGGGCTGGAAGAATCCAGAAAGATAGGAGGAAGGCTGGAAGGAAAGGCCAACCAAAAGGATGGGCACAAGAACAGGGAGGTCCCAGGGAATGTGAGAAGAGCAGAAAAATCCCCAAAGGAGAAGGAGAATCCAGGGAAAATGAAAGGACAAGTTCCAGACAACAGGTCAGAAGAAACAGGAATAGAAGGCAAAGAGAAACAAAGTTATTGGAACAAGGCCAGAAGAACATGGAATTCCCAAGGCAAACAACAGAGGGGTTCAGAAGTGTTTTGAAGAAAGGAGCAGCATTCCCAGGAGATGCAGAAGAGCAGAATTGTTACCAAGGAAGGGATATCCAGAACAAAAGAATTTCCAGAAGATGCAGAAGAGCAGAAGGTCTACTGGGACAACAATACCCAGAAAAAACAGAAAAACAGGTTCTGAGATGTCATTTAGAAAAGAAGGAAAGACCTGCAAGCAGGAACAGAGTTATCAGGGACCATGTCTGAAGAGCAAGGATTTCTCAGGCAAGAGATGGAGGGGTGTGGAGACAATTCTACCAAATAGGTCTCCTATAAGGGAACAGAGGGTGCCAACAGCACAGGGTTATAGGGAGGTGGTGCATAAAACAATGTAGTGCCATACAGAAGAAATTCAAGCAGAAAACCATAGCAAACCAAAACAACACTCAAACAACTGCAAGTAGGAAAGGAAAGGGTAATCACAGCACAGTCATGATGGAAATGTGAACCTTCTGGAGAGGTGGAAATGGATGGAGATGCCCAGAGGGGGCAAGAGACTTTTGGTATGTGAAACATGGGGGGCACAGTGGAGTGCAGAGGAGAAGAGATGGTGCTTCTGAAGCCTGGTTGGTTAGCAAGGTGGGTATACCTTGGCTGCGAGAATAAGGAACTGGTGACAGAGGGGCCATGGGCAATGAAGAATAAAGGGTCTAATGCTACAAGTTCAGAGAAGATCAGAGGCAGATGAAAGTGTCTTCCTGGTAGGTGTATCAACAGATGGAACTGGCCTGCTACCAAGAGCAGAGCAATGCAGAAATGGCTGCATACTTAGATAATGGAGTCATAACTACCAGATCATGACAACAAGAGCTGTGGTTTGAGATTAGAGTTAGCTGAGACCAGAGTGGTACAGAGCTATGGGGGGTGCATGGGATGCTGGCATGTGTTATCAAGTGAACAGATGAGGTACTACTCAATACCCAGGGTCAATGGACCACAGTGGGTGAGTTAGTGGTGTCCTAGAATCAGTGAACACAAACCATCCAGCAGAGGGTAATGCTAGGCATCAACAGAGTAAAGCCAACAGTCTTTGTAGGATTTGTGGAGATCTGATAGCTTGAGCAGAAGAGGTGAAATTGAAAGAGATGGTAAGGCATCAGAAAAAGCAGAAGCAGGTGGAAAGGTCAGAGTATTGGGGCTTTCAAATCCAAAATAGGACAAGATACTCAATGGGGGTTATAATAATCAGATGTGCACAGAAAGGTGGTGCTGGAGGTCAGGGAGACAAGGGGTACAGATTTAACAGACTTGTCATGCTCAGGAAAATGGATCTTGAAAGGCTAGGACTGATGGCCACAAATGGATCACCTAGGAGTAGAGAACAGATGCCAAAGGTTGATAACCACCTATTGATAATCCTGGAGTGACTTGTCAAGAAGGGGCTGGGAGGCAGTTGTGGGATGCTTAGACTGCAATGGCTAGATCTAGGCATGAGAAAGTGGTTGGCATAGTCCAGGATAACAAGGAGTGGTTTTCTATTGAGGATTACCAGGTGACAACAAAGTGTCAGAGAACCAGAGTCAGATGCTGGAGAAAAGCAGGAAAAATGAAGGGAGTGGTGCTTATTGGTAGGGAACCATAATCTAAGCTGCATTCGAGGATCCATAAGAGCTGGTAATACTGTATGATAGTAGGAAATCACAGCTGTTCTGGAGAGCCCAGAGTTGGAAATAGGGGAATGCCAGGGTCAGGAGTTAGAAGTTGAATCTAGGTGCATGTGTTTCGAGCAACAGGGGCCAGTAACTAACATTGTAGAATCATCAGAGTGGCTTGAAGTAACTCAGAACATTAGAGGCTGTAAGGTATTTGTGCCATGAGAACTAGATTAACTTAAGGATCAAATGCCCAGAAGAGCACGAGGTTGTAGCAGTGTCATTAGGGTTCATATCCTGACAGATGATGCAAGGGATGAAATGAAGTTCCAGAGATCTCAGAGGAATCACCTGTCATATCCTGGACCTCCAACCTGAATTCCAATTCCATTCTGACCTGGCTTACAATTGGTCTTTGCACCTAGTAAGCTACTCCAGCCCTCTGACTCCCCTCCAGGCAACTCTGGCCCTCCATCACCATTCCAGTCTTCCCCAGCTATGCATGTACACTTCCTGCCCCTTAGCATTATATGCTCCCCTGGGCTTCCACTCCCACTCCACCCCATTCCACTTCCAGTCTATCTCTGCATCAGTTAAATACTACCCTAGTTCCCCTTTGTTATCTCCAGACTGTCCCAATATAACTCCATTACTGTTCCCAGTCAGTTACTGTTACCATCATTGTTACTATTCCTGTTCCATTCCTGTTCCTTGCTCTCCCCTGTTTCATTCTGTCACCCTTCAGTTTCAGTCTGACATGATTGGACATTGTCTCCCTGACATCTCCATTTGTTTCCTAGATATCTAGACATCTGCTTTACTTCTGAGTTTGCACCTGTCTCATTTTATTACACTTCTAGATAGTTCTGCCTCTCTGAGGCATAAGTACTGTAGTTTTGTATCTTGTACCTCAGTATGAATATTGACAAGATCAACAGAAACATCCTCTTGTTGTCATCCTCACTCTGCTCGAGCCCTTGGGCTCACTCTGACCCTCCAGGTTACTCTGGAGTACCTCTGAGGCCAAGTGATATCCTTGAAGAAGTTGCAAGGTCTTACCTCCATGACTAGGCTTGACTCTCCTTGTCCTGTCTATTCCTTCTGTTGAGCATAGAGATAGCCTTATCACCCACCCTGACATCTATGTAAATTGGGACAATGGAGAAGTACAAGGGTGCATCACATAAGGTGAAGCTAAGTCCTGTCCAACCATTGAAACCCTTCCTAGATTTCCCCAGAGCTCTCTGGAGTCTCCTGGAGTTCTGACCTTCCTTTAGCATCAAGGGTTTCATTTTTAAAAAAAAGAAACTGGTTAAAAGTATACTCATCTTGGTATAGGTTTTAACAGTCTTCCTTTTTATTGGAATGAAGTTTTAACATCACCTGTGAGTGCACCAAGCATGCAGGTGGTTCAGAGTTGAGTATTGAGAGACAGTGGAGGCTGATTCTTAAGTAAAGGCAAGAGAAGTGCAAGTGAGAGTACAAATATACTATTAAAACTTTCATTCCACTAAAAAAGAGACTGTTAAAACCTATACCAAGACAAGTATACTTTTAACCAGTTTTTTTTAAAATGAAACCCTTGATGCTGAAGGAAGATCAGAACTTCAGAGTGCTCTGGGGGAAATCTAGAAAGGGCTTCAATTGTCAAATGGGACTTAGCTTCACCTTATGTGATATGCCCTTGCACTTCTCCATTGTCCCAATTTACATAGATGTCAGAGGTGAGTAAGAAGGCTGTCTCTATGCTCAACAGGAGGGTCAGGCAGGACAAGGAGAGTCAAGCCTAGTCATGGGGGTGAGGCTTTATGACTCCTTTAAGAATATTGCATAGCCTTGGAGGTACTCCAGAGTAACCCGGAGGGTCAGAGTGAGCCCAAGGGCTTGAGCAGAGTGAGGACAACAACAAGAGGGTTTTCTGGTGTTTTTGTCAATACTCATACTGAGATACAAGATACAAAACTACAGTACTTATACCTCAGTGAGGCAGAACTATCTAGGAGTGTAATAAAATGAGACAAGTGCAAACTCAGAAGTAAAGCAGATGTCTAGATATCTAGGAAACAAATG
>JBBPKN010001437.1:0-16368 GCA_038089275.1 Pulveroboletus cf. rosaemariae | reverse complement strand
GCAGGCGACAGACGTGAGCGAGAGGGCTGCGTTGTCGTACGTCGTGTCGTACGAGAGACTCTGTGTGGACTTTGCCCAGGCGGGGAGAGCGAACGCAAGAGCAGCGGTGGCGAGAGTGACGAACTTCATCGTGGGTGGTGGCGACGGTGGTGTGGGTGAGTGAGCTGATGCGAAATAAGAAATAAAAAGGGAAGAGCTCGATGCTGTTGAGGACGGGCGGGCTGGGACAATGCAGAACGTATCACAGTCGTTGCATTTATACGTCTCCCCTCGAGCCGTGGTTCACATCAGCTGACGCACCAGAATACGGGATAAGATACATTGATCTCGCTTCGCTTTGGGAAGGCTCACACCGGGAAGCTCGACGCCCGCGTCAGGTTCTTGTTTCTGGAATGGGTTAGAGTCAGCTGACTGGAGGGAGACGGCAAAATTGGACCGGCTCGGCGACTACGAGCAGATGTATCCATATGGTCCAGGACAAAGACGTGAAGTGCGAGAAAGACACCCGGTGGAGAGAGTTGACGAGCACAGTAACGACACACCACGGACGTCTCGAGTCGGGGCCCTGGTGCCCCCACCCTGCTATTCTCATGACGGTAGGTTTTCCCCCACATCTCGCTCACGCGCGCAACTGATCATGATCGCTGGGTCTATACAAGTACGTCTGCCAAGGGTTCCCTAGACTTCCAGAGTCGGTATGAGTGATCCACTCAAAGAGCCCGCGTGGCGTAGATCCGGCCTGATCGGCCTGTATCTGGCGTTTATATCGAAAATGGCGGAAGAATTTACTGTAATACCATGAAATCAGCCCGGAGTTGCAACTTCAATGCTGCGCATCCAGAACGGAGCACACGAAGAGCCACAAGAATGCACTATGTAGGAAGCAGATGTGTTCCAGTACGTATTTTTTTTGCCTACACGCTTACCTGAGTTTATAAGACAAACCGGTCAAGGTCCGTGTCCCACCTATGAAGTTCTGTGGTTGGAAGTCACTAAGGAAAAGAATCGCTACGAAGATAGTATGATTATGTAATCCATGTCCGCTTGCATCACCTCCTGTCCCTTCACCAACGGCGAGACATAGCCGTTGTTTGGACACCTCGTGTTTTTGATAGGTCATTCGACCCAGCATGACACAGAAACGAGTAGTCAGGAGGTGTCACGCTCGCAATCAGGATTGACGCATCTCTGCGGCCGGTCGGTAGTTCCGAATGCGTCCATCATCATGGTCGGGTTTATGTGGTTGGTGGTCCAAAACAGTACGGCTCCCGTGCCGTACGTGGCCGCTGTTGTACACTTGACAAGCACGCATTAGCTTTCCATTTATGGTAATCCTTACATAAGCTTAGAGCGTACACTTTGTACCATTTTCTAGTTTATGTCCTCAGTAGCTTGACATCTACTGAGGGTAAGCCTTATCTTTATAGGCATTTACTACTATATTAACCTACCTTAGTTCTCATAGGTAGTACTTTTAATATCAGTAGCTTGACATCTACTGAGGGTTATTAAAATTCCACTTAGCTCTGCACAACACTCCTTTCAACAGCCGCGACTGTGCAATGTGTGTGGATAGTGAGCCGAAACTGACGGTCTCAGAGCGTTACCTACTTTTTTTTTCGTTGTTTTATCAGGTCGTACGGTCCAGACACTAGAAGGCAAGCTCGGACCAAAGAAAATAGTGTGCGTAGCGGCATAGTCATTCACAAGATACGAAACGAGTGCCACCCATCTTTTCCTCGAGCGACAGTCCCCAGGCAGCAGTCCAACATGTTCTCAAAGTGTGTACAAGGAATTCGAATTTTTGTCATATGATCAAAGTATAAAAGTATATGGTCTGTTTCGTCGGTGAGCCATTGTACCTAACATGTCAGAGAATGGCGCTCGCACCTGTGTCAGTACTTAAAGTCCGCAGAAGGAGACATTGACTTGAACCATCGTGACCTGGATAACACCAAGTTCGACCGCGAGCCCGCCTGTGAGCGTGTTCATCGCCTCCTCGGATAGGTTTACCCCCTCTCCAGCATAGTCGACGGCCAAGACGGAGATGGTCGTGCCAGTCTTAGGGTACGTGACGTTGTAACACGTCCCACATGCGGGTGAGTTCCAGGTCACGTTGTACACCCCCCCAAGATTAGGGAACGTGGGGAGGGACCCAAGGGTGGTGTAGTTCTTAGTGAGGAGACCATTGGCGCCATTGGAGCAGGCGACGTTTGCGAGTGACAAGTTTGCATTGTCATACGTCGTATCGTACGTGCAGTCCACCTCCAGTGGCTGCGCAAAGGCGAGGAGAGAGAACGCAAGGGCGGCAGTGACGGGAGACGCGATCTTCATCGTAGTGGTAGGTAAGTGAAATGAAGAAGAGAAGGACCCGGGGTGATTAAGGCGTACGGGCTCAGGGAACGCAGGTTGTACTGTGATCGTGCATTTATACGTTTTCCGCCCGAGTGACGCGCATGCGCTGACCTACAAGATATACGCAGAGCATACCCTGGTCATTCCTGGAAAGGTACCCCGAAGCTGCAAGGCTGTCATCCGGGTTCTTATTCTACTGCGGAAATGTCATAAGTATGACGAGGTGTTGAGGTGTGAACCTCTTCTGGTGTCAGGAAGGTCCTAACCAGGTAGAGACGTGTCGGGGCTAAGAATACACTGCCGAGATCTAGTTCCGAAGTATGGATGTGATTCGGTCCAAAACTAGGGTGCCTTGGGGATGTCATCGTAGCTGATTAGACGCACAGGCAATCAAGTAAAGTAGGCAAGAGCCGACGGTATCCAAGTAGGAGACAGGTTGGGGTGCAAGGCGAACCAGGCAGCTGTGGCCGCAGGTACGGAAGTCCGACGGTGTCCTAACATATTGAGTTCATTGGCCAAGGGAACTCATTAACAGACCGACAGCCCTACAGATGTTGCAGCTGTGGTCGTCGCCTCCCCGTTTCACCCGTCCCGCGCACATGGCATACATTGACGACAACCACGGCTAAAATCGCCCAGAGCCAGATAGTGTGACGTCATCCACTCGTCAGTCTATGTACTTCAAGTTATAGAAACTGATCATACGGTAGACCTTCTCATACCATTACTGACCGGATACTTGCATGGCCACTTCCGACACATGGTTGATTTTCGAAAACCATACAATGCTTGATGAGACGGTCTGCAGGATTTGGCAAAATAGCGTGTCTAATGACTGCCCAGGAACGTGGCAGGTAGGGTCTCCATGTACCATCGGTCAAAGTCTGTCAGCAAACGTTCACTGCCGGGTAGAAGCCCTCAATGGCCGATAGAGGTGTGACGAGCGAAGTACAAGAAGAAAGTAGCTTGCTTTTTTTTTTTTTTTTTGTCAAAGGAGGTATTTAAAAAAGCAGTTGTATGGGTATGAGGCAATAACGAGCTAGCGTCAGGAAAAGAGCTGAAGGGGCGAAACAAACGTACTCCTACCCTTCGTAACCCAGTACCTGGGAACCGATCACATCGGAAATCTACTGTGAAGTTGCACGGGTCTAAGGGCAGGGTGAATCCGGAAAAGGAACGAAAGAAAGGAAAGTATACTCCAGGCAAGTTTCCCTGCTGTCGAACTATTCTGTTGGCATGTGGAAGCCGAGCATATCTATGATATCTGATGAATAGTACAATTACGCATTCCGGATTCAATAAATCGAGTAAACGTGCAAAAAAAAGGTAGGGTAACAAAGACGGAAAAGGAGCGGGATCGGGTGGGCATCAGACTGATATCGGATTTATATAGGCTCGGAACCTGGATGCCTGCCCATTTTCCATGGCTATGGTCAACACGTCGCCACATGCAGGGTAGACGGAATGGCTTGCCCTTAAAACTCTTCCACATCTAGGTGACACGCACTCTTTCGTAGCCGAGTCGCGTTAACCTGAATACTTCCAAGATTCTCACCACGAATGTTCGTAAGGGCAATCATGGCCTCCAATGAGATAACAAACCCGTCCTCAGAACCATTTGCCGCATCAATGGCGGTGAAATTGAGAGACGTGAAATCGCCTTGTTCGGTAGTGTATGTGAGTTGCCAACAAGTACCGCAGTAGCGTGAGTTCCACGACACTATTTGAGGGGCACTTCCGATGGAAGGGAAGGTAGGGATGGAGCCAAAGTCTGTGTACCCGGCAGTAATTAGACCGTGATCGCCGCTCGAGCAAGTAACGTGATTGAGGGGTGTGTGAGGATTGTCGTAGGTGGTATCGTACGTTAGATTATATTGCCCAGAATGAGAGAATGCAAGAGTAACAAATGCGAGTAAGATGGCAAAGGCAAGGAAGCTCATTGCGTGGAAGATTTCGAGGGATTGGGAAGGACTAATGAGAATGGACGGCCTTGACTCGCTCGGACTTCTTATATGCCTGGTTCTCTTGGTTGGTGATGAAACTTGGAAACTCCCGACCTCCTCCGGTAGGATGGGGACTTCTTTGTTGAGGGACTGCTTGTCAGTCTCAGCCAGGAAGTATACTTGCCCGTTGCGCGAATTTGCCAAGGCTTCGCTACCCGCGCGAAGCAGACGTCGAAAGCATGGTGTTATTCCTGTACTGGCTGGAATCTTACAGGAAGCCGACCTCCCACATGCACAATTCTAAGTGCGGACCACCACACACCTCTATCAAATGAATCTGCCAGATGATCGGCTTGAATCCCACCGGCTGTTTCACGGATTGTTTCACACTTCGCAACAGATAGGCAGATACCGGGATGACCACTACTTTCGAACGAGCCAGAAGGTAGGACCATGGCGATAGCTGCACTCCATGATTCTAGTCCGACAGTTCAAAATATTTCACTCCCTTCCACGGGACGTTGGGCGTACTTCTTGAGGTGGGATGAGCCAATAGAATTGGTGTACATAGTAGTAACGACAGGCGATATAGTAAGATTTGCTAAGCGTGGGAGGTCAACATGGCAACAGAATTCGACGATTAGGAATACCATACCTAGGAGTTTGGCCCTGCCATGTGCGAAGGCATGTTACAATTTAAATCTGAAAGCCAAGTCCCCGCATGCACTCGACGTGTTTTCTGATGAGTTCTGCGCATTGGCCTTCTTCACCCCCGTGCTGCAAGAAGCATGAATCGCGAGCCGATTTGGTTTCTGGACAAGCACAGCATCTAACAAAAACGATCAATACAGAACGGCCCAACTCGTTCGGCTAAACGCATACGGCTTAAGACCCTGCGGGTTTAGAGGGTTCACATTTGGGTCTGTTGGATCGTATTTGTCCGACGTTCTGGCTGGAGTAGGGGACGAGGACCACCAAGAAGTAATCTGTGAAGAGGCTCAATACTGACCGGTTTCAAGTGAAACAAAACAACTCACGCTTGGGAACATGATGAAACAAAGGAGACTCGAGGCAGCAGGTAGTCAAGGCACTTGAGACGTCTACACATGACCTCGTCACGTGACCTATTTATTTCAATCTCCTGATAGTCAATTACAATATTCAAGCCATTCGACCCGTCCACGTTCACTTCGGGTGCAGGTGTGGTGCTCACCAGCCATGCTGCCACCGACAGACATCCGTCAAGTGCTGATTTACATGTCCTTTCTTTTTTCCATCGCTGCTGCACAGTGTACCAATTATGGTGTGTCCAGCGGATCCGGCTGTCTCTGCCCGCCAGGCTTTGGTGGGGCAAATTGTTCCCAGCCCGGGTGTGGTGGTACCATATTTGATGGCTCTAATCGCCCTCTCGCGCAATCTTCTATCGATTCGGGTGGTTTCCCCAACTTGACCTCGAGCTGTACTTGCACCAGTGGATGGACAGGGTCAGGATGTAATGTCTGCACCAGTGCGTCTGCGTGCCAGACGGGGTACGCTACGGTGAGCGGCAATTCTAGTTCCAGCGCCACAGCAGCCCAATCGTCTGGCCTTGACACAACCATGGTGTGCAACACATCCCCTAGGGTATGGGCAGCAGGTGAGCTTAGCTGCCAGGTTAACGTACGTGTCCTCATGCTGTGGGTGGCACTTCAACTCATTTACTTCCAGAACCCGACGTTGCAAGCAATCTATCCTTTGCAGTCCACGCTGAATATTCAACGGACCCTTAACGCTTCCCTCTCCCCACTGCAAAATGTTTCTGGCATGGTCTTGTCCCCCAACGGAGCCTCAGCAGTATACACACAATTGTTTTACAGTGGCGTCGAACAATTCTTCTGCGCTGCGTCGTCTTGCACTCAAACATCCACGAACACCACCGATACCTGGACTTGTTCCACGTTAAAGTGTCAATGCATCCCAAACACGACGTTCTGTGGAGGTGTTACCGTCTCCAACTTGACAAGTACGATCAATTCGCTGTCTGGCCCTCTAACGATCGTTTGCGACAACACCAATACGTGTCAATTCCAGCAGCCGACCATCAATGGTTTATTCGGGTCAAGTGGGCTTACATTACAGGGTTGCGTCTATGGAGAGTGCGTCACACAAGCTGTAATCGACTCGTCCAACAGTACTTCCACATCCGGCCAGACCACTGGGTCAAGTCCACTTAGCTCAGGTGTCATCGCTGGCCTGGCTGTCGTGGGCGGTCTGATCGGGATTGGGCTCGCAAGCCTCCTTTGGGGGTGGATGCTCCAGAGATCTGCCCGAAAACGACCATTTGGCAGTGATCACAATGGTGGAGTCAATGTTCGATGGACGAACGTCTCATACTTTATCCGGTCCTCCGGAAGTGATAAAACTATCTTAGACTCCATTAACGGTCACGTTAACGCTGGAGAGCTGATGGCGATTCTTGGTCCCAGCGGTTCTGGAAAGACAACGTTGGTAGAACTGATAGCAGGAAAGGAAAAGTCTGGATCGTTCACTGGATCAGTCACATTCCCTTCATTAGCGAACGGGCGACGACCTCGCGTAGCGTTCGTTCCTCAAACAGATATCTTACCCACTGTCCTAACGGTGCGCGAAGCCCTCACTTTTGCTGTATCTCTGCGGCTGCCAGAGTCGTTGCCTCCTGAGAGAAAGGCAGCACTGGTATCAGTTGTTATCTCGAGACTCGGTTTGGAAAGCGTTGCGGAGACAAGGATCGGCGCAACGGACGGGACCGGGCGCGGGATTAGTGGAGGCGAAGCGCGGAGAGTCAGCATTGGCCTTGAACTGGTCGGATGTCCGGATATATTGGTGTGCGACGAGCCCACGAGCGGCTTGGATTCAGTGAGTGCACGCCGTGTCGTTAATGTCCTCAAGGAGGTCGCTCGAGGTGGTGGCGGCGGACTATTTGGTTCCGCGGAAGATACCAACCAGGGTGTTGCAGTCATTTGTAGTGTGCATCAGCCAAGGTGGATAATCTATATTTAGCCGCTGCTGTTTCAAAATCTGACTGTATTTTTGCAGCTCGCGCCTTTACCACTCATTTGATTCTGTTCTGCTTCTTTCTCAGGGACGAGCACTGTATTCTGGGCCAGGCGGTTTAGTTCCCGCAAGGCATTTCACAAGTGCTCGTGATACGGACCTTGAGAGAACAGGAGAATCGGAAATACTGCTTTATGAAGAGGGGTATAATGTGGCAGATTATCTCCTCGAAATTGCGAGTGCTGCGCCAGTTAGCTCAACCTCAACGGTTGCAAAGAGTAAACCTGATGATCCGCGTCCAACGATGATAGGCCGCGATTCTGATGAAAAAGCCAGTGATATAGATGTGGAGGCTCTGAACACTCGCAGCCGGAGCATTACCGGACGATGTGCGACGACATTCCTCACACAGTTCGAAGTACTGTGCGGGCGTGAGTGGAAACTACTGCGCCGGTGTGTTACGTATTTCTTCACCTCTCAAGTGGCTTATAGAGGACATGATTTAGGGATATGTCACTGTTCTTCACCCATCTCATTGTCTCCGCCATTTTAGGAGCTTTCTGCGGTGCGCTAAATGAGTATGTTTTCACGACACTTGGTACTGAGACCATCGCATTAGGTGGACTGTACTTCCACACTGGGAATACTATTGCTGGGTTCCAGTCTCGAGTAGGATGCTTGTTCTTTTTGGTTTGTCATTCACCTGCCTCGCCTGATAATGACGCCCTGATCTAATAGATATAGGGTTCACTCATTGCCTTCTCATCTCTGAGCGCCTTGTACAACATTATCGAAATCCGACCGCTCTTTGTTCGCGAGCGATCTAACTCGTACTACAGGTTTACTTCGTTGTTGTTTTCTTTGTGGACGAAAGTTAACGTCTACTCCCCAGTCCGACTGCTTGGCTTTTATCTCGATTCTTCTTTGATGTCATCCCACTCCGTATTCTTCCGATGATCATTGTGTCCACTATGTCTGTTATTTCACCGTGAAGGTCTTGACTCCATCCACTGACACGCATTTAGGACATACTGGATGGCCGGGCTTGCTCACGATGCAGCCCACTTTTTCAAATTCTTGTTCATCCTAGCCCTATATACATTTGCTATGACACTATTCGTACGTGTGCTTTTCATGAGCGCACAACTAGTCTCATTTATCGACCCTCAGAACTTCCTCCTTGCGACACTTTTCCACAACGGGGGTATTGCGATCCTTATCTCCGCTCTCTCGGCGCTGTACCAAATGACCTACGCCGGATTCTTTGTTCACTTGACATCCATCCCACCAGTACTACGATGGTTGCAATGGCTGTGTCCTCTCAAGGTAATCTCTTACCGTGCGTGAGAACATATACTCACCACGCCCATTCAAAATTTAGTATACCCTCGAGGCGCTTTCCATAAACGAAGTGGGTTCAGGACTCATGATCCAAGATGTATTGCAAGGCGTCCCGGTCAATGTTTCCGCATTGTTGATCATGCAGCTGGTATGCATCCTAATCTTGACGTCATCTACTGCGTGATTTCTCACTGCCCTCGAGCTCTTCGGCTTTGACCCCAACAGTTACTACAGAAATGTTCTAGTTCTCTTTGCGTTCATTGCTGGCTTTGGCACCATGCTGATTGGCGTGGTGTGGTTGAAGCTCAAGGAGAAGCGGTGAACGATACTTCCCTCTTAGGGACGGCTTGTATGGGCTACACGTGGTCCATGTGGCACATAGCGTTCCGACACTGGCAAATCTATACACCATGGCTACTACCTGGCGTCTCCATGTCTCTTCTCATATTTATATTATGAGCCCCCGTTTATTTGAATGTCGGTCGTGTTTGCGTATTTTTTGGGTATATTTCCAGATGTGTCTAAACGTACATTTACGTACGTGCTCAAATGTTATTGAATAAGGTTCGGTGAGCAGCGCCAGTTTTTTAACATAGATTTGGCCTTGGTGTGTCGAAGTCCTTACGAGCACAACTTGCTGTCGGTTAAGCATCGTAATTCCAAGTTTAGCAGGCCTTGTGGATAATGGTCAAATGCTTTTCATTGGATGACAGATGGGTTGGGCTCAACTGGTATATTCTCCCTAGGGACATTTATGTAGTAGATAAATGTCCTAATTGACTCAGGTTTGCTGTAGAATGTAATGGACAGCTAAGTAATGTGATTCCCTTCTGGTGGTAAGCCTAACTGGGCTTGATATGAAATCATACAAACTATATCTCTATTCCAGTATTTAAAATCAGCAACCCTTCTTGTTGCATCATTCTTTGTTAAAGAGATAATTCTTTTATTTTCTCAGTGAGTTCAGCAAGCAGTCATTATTGTTAGGGACTTAAACCCAAAAGCCAAAAAGCAGCCTTGAGAGATGCCCACACAAAAGAAAGATCACTAATGAACAAGTGCTCTAATCTGGAGAATCCAGTCTATACCCTTGCCCTTATATACTAATAGCTAATATGTATGGGTCATGTCATAAGACATACATAAGCTAGCTAAATAGAGAAATAGAGCATAGAAAAGGGGGCTAAAGCAAAGCTAAATAGAGAAGAGAATCTAGTATAGAATAAAAGTAAAAGATGAATCATAGCTAAGTAGTATCAGTTTATAACAATTATTATAATCATTACCACTTGCTTTCACAGACATTGTTTATTTGGTTTAATAATAAAAGGGATAATAAAGGCAGCTATATGAGCAAAGAGACTTGTGTTTTTTATTAGTGCAATATCAATGGTTTCTTTCTATTATATTCTTTTTATTCTCTTGAATATACTTGTTATACCCGGCTCAGGTAGGGATGGGTATAGCTCTTCAAAAATGCATAAAGTAAATGAGTTGCAAGGCATTTTATGGGACAGTAACTGAGAAGAAACCTAGCATGTCTGCACTTGCAAAGATATGGTCTAGAGGTGCCCAGCAGAATACTATAGCCAGGGGTAAAGATGACTGTTGGACTTGATATCAACAGAAGACAAAGATAGTTGGGCTTAATATCAACAGAAATAAATAGTATTGCCTAGCTTACAAATATATATGTATTAGAACTAAGCAGAGTGAAATAGAGGAAAATAGAAGGAAGAAATTATTACAAAGTGACACTTTAGTGCTCCAAGTAGTTACATGATCTCATGTAATCATGCACAAGAAATTCTCAATTTGAAATAACCCTAGTTTGTGGTTTCTTCTTTATTTAGAGTTTAGAGTTCTCCATTAAAAGTCATGTGATATAACAGATCTCAGATGGTGCCTGGATCTAGATGCCAATGATATCTGGATCTAATCTATGTGGCAGAGATTTTAGATAAATCTTCTTAATCTTATGGTTAAGGTATACCTTTAATATTTATTGACTTCAACACTTCAATTTCCTGTCTTCTCTTCCATTTTTTTAATTCACATCTGCTGTTATAAATGTAGCACAAGAGTCACATGACAGCATGTGATTATGAGACTTCTATGTCAAACAAGGATAAACCCTAGAATATAGTTAAGTTGATACTTAGAGATTTTTTCTTGTGTTATAGACTTGCTTGGTGGATAGATATATGTCTAACTCTAATCTAAACTGCCTTGGAATTGTGCCAGATTCAATATTGGATTTGAATAAGAGTATAAGAATAGAACTTTAGAGAGAAGGGAGTACTTAGAGTATCTAGGCCTGAGAAGTAAAGGATAAAATACTGGATTGCTTATTGAGATGCCTAGATGGCTAAATAAACAGGTGCTCAAAGGTGGGGAGCTTAGAGCTATATGAACAGCCTATTTATACTATCTAGGAATAGTGCACAGACCATCAAGTATACCAGGAATAAATACTAAAATAATAATAGAGCATAGGGTGTGATTATAGAATATAATTAATGAGCCATGTGTATCAAGGAATGGAATGAAAGAGAATACTAAGTAAGAAAAGGAAATGTCAGGGTTATCAGATATTAAGATAGTACCTTAGTCTTGAGACTAAAAAGATTCTATTTGAATCTCTGTTACAGATCAGATTCATCAATCTAGATCTAGATCTAAGATCTAAGATTAGATATTATCTAATATAAATGGAAGATAACCATCATTTGAGATGGCTAAATAATTCTATGCTAACTCTTTAGCAAGGTACACTCTAAATAGAACTAACCATAGTCTAGAGTTTATCCTTGTATGGCATAGGATTCTTATGATTATACACTGCATTATATGACTCTTGTGCCTATGAATTGCTGGCACATAATATCTTGAATTTAGATATTTGCTTATGGTTAAATCTAGCATCTTAGATAATAGAAATCTCCTAATCTTATCTCTAATGAATCTGATCTTGATTTAGATAAGGGTTAGATGAAATCATGGCAGAGATCTAGATGAGATCTCCTTGGCCTCATGGTAGAGGATATGATTTAATCTCTGCTTATTCTAAATCCTTTTCTTTTATTCTATATAGCCTCTCTATTCTATACCATTTATTTACATGGCCCATTTGATTATACTCTTTGCCCTTCTTCTATGCCCTATTTCTTATTTAGTATTTAGCTGGACTTACTAGATGGTCTGTGCATGATTGGGATACATATAAGTAGCTAGTGCAATTCAGTTCAAGATCCCCAGCCTTAATCACTTATTATCTACTCTGTCTTTACACTATCCTAGTTAGTGCCTGAAATGTAAATCTATTCTGGTGACCTGTGCTCTGGTTTCTCTGGACTTGTTATCCAGAGTATTTCCACTTCATCTACATCTATTCAATCTAAAACCAACTATGAATTCAGCATCTACTCAAGGTTAGAGTTAGAAGGCTCATTTCAAAGCTAAGAACACAACACCTGTCTTATGCCAGCACTTTTTAATCTCTGCCCCATGCTTCTATTCCTACTTATCTATTAGAGCTCAGGGTACTTTCCTACTAGATAGCATATGTATTTAGTCAGTAGTTTTCTCTTGTAATATATAAGGGGGTAAGATACTAGAACTGGATTCCCAGTTTTAGTTACTTGAGCCTTAGCTTTAACAAGTAATCAATAGATGGGCCTCTCTTTGGTCTTGTCTAAAGCTTGACCCTTTACAAATATATTTAACTCTTTCCCTCTTTTTCATGTCTAGTTAGGGCCACTAGTACAAAAGCCCATAGCAGCAGTAGAAGATACATCCTTTCAAGGGACAGGATCCTAGATTGGGGTTAGGAGCAGCTTAGTGCATAAGGCATGCACTTCAGAAGTAGCATAAAGAAAGGAGGTACTGAAGTACTACTTTTTATATTATAGTAAAGATTATTGTTAGCTTAGAAGAAAAAAGGGATTTACATAGGATTAGCAATAAAAGGAGCATGCTGAATAAGCACAACAAATAGAGATTATGAAGCAAATCAAATAGGCTGACAAAGCATATTAGAAATATAAAATAATTAGAAGTAAAATATACTTTATAAGATTTGCAATAAAAACTGTAAATAGACTATTTGAAAAAGATAAAATAGCTACTGTATTGCAAATAAGTGAAATGTGAGAAGTGTGAAGGGATTTGAAATATCTAAAGGGTAAAGGGTAATTGGAAAAGAAACAAGGTTTAAAGAAAGAAAAGAGTTGTAACAATATTAAGCAATAAAATTATTTTAATGTTTAAAACATTCTGATTATTGAACTAATAATATGTGCATATTTGAAATTAGATCTGTTATGCTTGGCCTAGGTAGGAACAAATGTAGCACTTGATAATAAGTAACAAAGGCAAGGCTTTATTAAAGAGTAAGTCTCAAAAGATAAATAACTGGCATAAATATAAAGTAATGCCAAGAAATCTACAGTTAAGAAGCAATAAAATTACTTTTCAAGAAATTACCAATGATAGAGCTGGAATGCTAGGACCAGCAACAAAGATTCAAGAATGCTTGCCAATAAAAGTTGCAAATAAAATAAAGTATATTTTCTAGGTTAAAGATATAGCAACTTCCAAAATTAATTCTGAAGCATGACTCCATGCTTTTCTACTCCAAGAATCTAAAAGGGAAAGTCAAAAGAGGACTAACCCTAATCCTGTCTGAGGGTGGCAACTACTAATGACTTCTTGAATAACAGAAGCCTAAATCTAACAAAGAGAAAGAATAAAGCCTAGACTTGTGAAGGCACATAGGTAACTAGTGAAAACTGTAAAGGAAGCAAGTTTCCAGTGGCAGTGCTAGACACTAAACCAGGGCTCAAGTAACTATGACTGGGAATTCAGTCCTTGCTCTTTTGCTCTATATATATTTCAGAGACTGGTGCATAGACCAGGTAATTTACATATACCAGTATGGGAACTCTGACTAAAAAGGAAACTGGGCAAAGAATATAAGTGAGGGAATAACTAATTACCTGCAGTAAACCATAAGAATGATCAGAAATAAAAGAAAAGAAAAGTTGCAGAGTCTATCATGCATCAATAGTGAGGCCAGGAATTTCTGCCACAGATGAATCTAAGATTAGATTCAGATTTAGATGAGATCTAGATAAATCCATGGAGATTAGATCTAGGGCATTTCCAGAAAAGATCCAGATTATATGCTATCACATGACTATCTGCAGGAAATACTTTGAAATAAAAGTAGTAACTCTAAGCTAGAGTTTTGTATTAGGGGTTTCTGTGCAAGACCATGTGAGATCATGTGACTAGACTTGGTGCTGAAGTGTCACTTCATAACAAATTCAATATTTTGCAATTTTTGAATGTTTGTTTAATAGCTCACCAACAAGAACAAATAAGGCCAGAGTATAAAGAGATCATAAAAAGAACATGCCAAGGGCAACACAACAAAAAAGAATTTTGTAATTTGGCCATGTATCCATGGAGATATAGATAGTTTAATTTAATATGTTATTGAATTAATTTTGTAACTACAGTGACTCAAAAAATTGATTCAATATTCAGCACTTTTTCAATGTTTATAGAATAACTCCACAACAAGAACAAATAAAGCTAAAGTGTAAGTTAATGACTAATGGTAATCAATTAGGGCTACATGACAATACCTGAATTATATAACTCTGATCAAAATTGATTAAGATATGAATAATTTAAAACAGGGACTTACTGGGTCAATTATTTTGCTATGTAACAGAAATGCATAAACTGTGTATTTTAGTACTTTGTATGGCCTTCCTTGGCCTTGATCACTGCTTCAAACCTTCTGGGCATACTTTTAATCAAATTCTGACATATCTCTGATGGAATATTATTTCACACTTTCTTTACTTTCTTTCACAACTCCCAGACTTCTTTTGGTGTTCTTTTATACTTGGCCAGCTTCTTTTTTCCTTTCTGAAATAAACCCATTGATATTCAATAGAACTGATATCTGGAGACTGTGCAGGCCAGTTCAGAAAAGAGATATTATTGTATTCTATCTACTTCTGGGTCTTTTTTAAAGTATGTTTTGGGTTATTGTTCTGCTGAAAAATCACCTTTTCTTTAGGAATTCCACTTTTCTCCAGGCTAGGCAGCATGTGATCTTCCAAAATGGACATATACTAATTAGCATTCATTTTTTCCTCAATTTCTGCAAGATGTCCTACTCTATTTTATTCCATATATTCCCATATTATTGTTCTATCCCATAATTCTGACCTAATTCTGACCCAACTTTAACCTAGCTTACACCTGGTCCTTACACCAGTAAGCCAATCTAGCCCTCTGACTCCCCTCCATGCAACTCTGTGTTACGATATCGGTTTCGATGTTTCAGCGAATAGACCTAACCCTAATCAAGGGCTTAAACAATGTCGATGTCGATTTGGATGAGAAGTAAAAGTGATATAGGAGCCCTAGTGAGGCCACTTGCAGTAGAATACAAATGCTCAAGACTGGGGCTTGAGATGTGCTAAGGCTACAGTATTTATACAGTACAGAATGGCACACAGACCAAGACCCTGATGGGAGAATTTCCACAGACCCTGAGGCACCATCAAATGGAAGAGAAGACACCATGAGAATAGCCAATCGGCTGAAAGGAAATGGTGCTTCTGAAATGGAAGAAAATGGAAATGAAAAGTGGTCTGAAGACATGAGGCTAACTCTATGCCCTGGGTCTAGACCTGTCATGTGACCCATCACATGACCTGATAAGATAAAAGATTAGATAACCACATGGAAAGATAAGATAAAGTCATGTGATCAAAAGTTTGAAAAATCAAACTATAACACTACCCCCTTTTTAGGTCTCAGATTCCAGATGAGACACAGCTAATGATATAGCATCCATAATGTTTTCATATGGTTTGAAGAGTGAATGAAATGATTGAAGGTCCATGGTAAAGAGTCAATGAGGTGCGAAAGGATGAAGCTTGTGAAATTCTTCAATCAGATCAGGAGAATTTGCTAAATCGTCTTTTGTTTGCCAAGTACGATCGTTTTCTCCATAACCTGACCAATGAACCAAGTATTTGAGCTTCTTTCCTTTAATACGAGAATCAACAATATGGTTGACCTCATATTCTTCATGGCCTTCTTCAGTAATAAGAATAGGATCAGGCATGAGAATGTCTTGTCCTCATAATGATGGCAAATATGGTTTGATGCATGAAATGTTAACTGTGGGATGAATCCACATAGTAGAAGGCAGTTTAAGACAAACTGCATGGGGAATAGCTTCTATGACCATAAAAGGACCAATCCATTTCTTTGACAACTTTTTTGATGGATAAGGAAGCATGAGGTTTTTCGTGGATAATAGCACTTGTTGCCCTTTTGTGTACTTGGGTAACGTATTATTATTCTGCTTTTCCATCTTGGACCTTATTTATTCCAAGGCTTCCTTTATTTTTTTAAAGGATTTTGACATATCTCATAGAAAATGGGATGGCGGATTAACTGTAGTAGGAGCTTCAAAACCCAGATGAGGATGATAGGTCTTCATGATTTCAAAGGGAGAAGTCTGAGTGAATGATGAATAGGAGTTATTGTGATGGTATTCTGCAATTTTGATCCAATCTGCCCATGTTTCTTGCCTTTTTGCAATAAAGTTACGCAAATACTGTTCCAATTCCCTATTGATTCACTCTGTTTGACCATCTGTTTTTGGATGATATGCTGTGGACAA
>JBBPKN010001436.1:0-16377 GCA_038089275.1 Pulveroboletus cf. rosaemariae | reverse complement strand
GGCCAAAGACTAAGCTAAAATAGTATTAGAGGGGAATCAGACAGACAAACGTGCTTAACCGAGACAGGACGAGAATTTGCCATCTTCAAACGAGCAGCGGGTGGTGACCCGTACTCGGCGCATTCCCTTATGGGGCCAACAACCCGGCCATCCTCCGAATGCCGTCCGTCCTCACAGCTCTGCCCACCCGCCCTCGACGTCCTCGCCACCACCGACGACAACGAGCAGAAAGACGACGACACTCGCTGCAAGGCGCATCCCCAGGCCCCTGTACAGCTGCCCGATGCCAGTCCGTCCCAACCAACTCTGCCCGGTCCCCTCTGCTTCTTCTCCGTCACGCTTCTCCTTCCCAGCCGTCCGTTTCTTCCGTGGACGCTTAATCGGCAAGTCTGATCTCTCTTCTATCAAGATGTGCCACAGTGCATCCACAATTCCGTTATATGGCACAGGCCTTGTCTCCACGCAGGTACGCAGTGGCTTCGCTGTACCCCGCGTCTGTATTTGCAACCTTCGCCGGATCGTCTCAACAGGCAAGGTCACTAACAGACTTGCACATCCCGCCAGAACCTCCGCAAACGCCCATGCAACGGGGTGCGTATCTGCCGCAACGTGTGGACCTAGCCACAGCCGTGAAACAATAACACCGGGCAATGTAACGTGCACAAATGACCGGAGTCCAGTTTCAAGTACGGTCGGTATCAGGAGGTGGGGGTGCAAGTAAATGCCCCTCAGGCCGCCCTCGTTGGCCAGAATTTCGGAGAACGCGTGGATAGGGCCTGTATACACCTTGTACCGCGGCATCGACGTCTGAGCGATCAGGCGTGTACGGATGAGATCGAGGGGTGATAATAAAAGGCCGGTCAAGACATGTGAAGCTACCGGTAGCAGCAGGGACGGCCGGTAGAATCCACCTTGCAACGAGAAGAACAGCGAACGTAAGGTGCTGTCAGCAAGTGGTTGTAGATTCGCGAAAGCAACGTCGTGAATACAAGACGTGAGCAGACCTAATGAGCTGAACTCAGCGAACAATTCCATGATCTTGTACGGCAGTTACCTTTCCATAGTGAAAACCACCCCTCACCGTGAAAACCAACGAGACATCGAATCATGCCCCACGAGTTACCAGCGCCGCCAACTGGTATAATATACTCTGGGCGCGTCCCGTCTTCCATAACAGAAGTCCTAATCATATACCCCCTGTCGTCTACGAGTTTTGGAGCCGCATGGCGAATCGGAGTAATACCGGGTTCGACAAAGTATGAGTCCTCTTCGTTTGTTGCTTCACTAAGCTGCGGGATGTATCAGTTGATTGGATGTCGAAATTGTAATTGCTCACCGTTTCGGTCTCTTCCTCTGACTCCTCCTCGGGTCCTTGTGTGGGAGCGTCCTTCGGGACCCATTGAATCTGGAGAAGTAGCTTTCCAACCTCCAGTGGCATTGCCATAGCCGTACTGCAGTATTGTAGTAATGCCGAGGCGGCTAATGAACGTAAGAGAAGGGAAACGTCGAGCAACGAAGGTTCGCCAGTGTTCGAGGGAGATAGATCAAATATGGAACTTGAAGCAGGTCGAGTAGTCCATTGATAAGATGTGGAGGCATTGATGGTAGCTTGTTCCGGGACTGTTGACGATGGCGGTGGAATGAATGTCCACTGCGTTGACGAAAGACTGTACGAATCACGGAGGGATGTATTTGAAGCCATCTTAATACGGCTATCGATCAGGCTTCCTCTTAAACAGTGGCAGTTACGAAAGGGGCGGATTCTCGGGATGGTGAGAGACAAACTTGCGTACAGACAGACGTGTTGATGCTCCACGTGACTTGACTCCTCTTTCCCTGTACGAGTCTCGGCGCTTTGCCAGCTACTTGTCTCTCTACCAGCTTGGAATGTAAACTGCTTGAGAACTTCAGTTTTAATGGATTGCCAGTGAAGACATCCTGTCCCACGACCGAGTTTCATGGATCTCTCTGATCACGTTCCACCGATGGTCATCACCGCAAATAGTTCCTCTACGATGTCACACCGGTGACTGGCCCTCCCGAGATTTCTCGGAAGGCACCATTCTCTATGGGACACCCAGCCTTGAGGAATACCTACATCCGTTCCTGTTGGATGAGCAAGTGCGCATGCAGTAGTAACTGCCGCCATCATCAATCCGTATGCCATGTGGGACAATCCGTACGCACTGGAAAATCACCGTGAGGTGGAAACACTCAGAACAAGACAGGACAAGGCGCGGCGTTGCAGATGAGGGAAAGCTAATCTACAGGTGAGGGAGGAAACCTCTCTATATCTACTGTCACTAGAATGTGATGCATGTGTGTAGCACTCGAGTCCTGGGATCCACATCACACAATTACTACCAGTTCAAATCATACTGTATTTTTTTCAGAGCATCTACAGACTATATACTTACATTCTACATCAAGATGGATAAGGAATAGTGAGGATATGGTGTGTAGTTATGGAGGTGATTTGTTACTAGGGGTTGATTCATTAGTGGGTCACACTTTACCCCATGGACACCATATCACGTGACCACATTCTATGTGTCAGATAGCTAGTTTATTTCATCCCCTTTTCAGATACAAATACTTTAAGGTAGTCTACCTCTTAGCTGCAAATACCTTAGTCTGTTACTTATTTGCATGATTGAAATGTGTGTTATGCCTAGCCCAGGTAGGGATAAATGTAGCCCTTCAAAAATGTGCAGAGTAAACAAGTCCCAAGGCCTTTTATGGGGCAGGGACCAAGGAGGACTGAAGCACATCTGCTCTTGCTAGACACAAAATTAGGTTGTCCAGCAGGACACTATAGCTGGGGGTAATTACAATGCTTAGACTTAATATCAAGACAAGAACAAGGAATCAGACTAGATACTTGTTATATCCCATACCTCCAATCCAATTCCTGTTAGACTTTCATCACTATAATACCTGATTATGTAACCATGTCATATAGTTTTACTGTTCATCTCAACTTTATGTTAGGGACTCAAACCCCAAAAGAGAGAGGTAGTCTTGAGAAGTGCCTATATAGAAAAAGAGCAATCATGGAACAAGTGCTCTAAACTGGAGAATCCAGTTTAGGCCCTTGCCCTTATATACTATTAGCTAACCATGCCATAAGACATACTTAAACTGTTATGGTGTCAATCTCTGAGTGATTAGTCCTAACCCTAAACGTCTGCCTTAAACAGGGTGCTTTGGTTTCATTGTCGGATTTAGTTGGAATAGAATGAGAGTTGAAGTGAATACTCAAGCTAGCAAGGCTTGAGGAGCCAGGATCACTTGTTGGAGGAAATGGAATAGATTACATAATGCCGAATTGATGTCCGAAGTATTGTCCAAAGTATAAAAGAACAAAGTGTGTTCAAATGAACAAAGGAACAAAGTACAAAGGAATCAAGTGACAAAGAACAAAGGGACAAAGGAACCAAGTAACAAAGTGATTAAGGCTGGGAAGCCTTAACCCAGAAACTACCTACTATATATACTATGCTACACTATGCATGGATCATCCCAGTCTGTCCAGCACATTACCATAAATAGTAGTAGGGCATAGGGCAAGGTAAAGGGTATGACCAAATGGGCCATGCAGATAAGATGTGTCCAGAGAAGAGGCTATGTAGAATGGAAGGTAAGGGTTTAGGGTAAATGGAGATTAAACCATGCCCTCAATCATGAGGCTGAGGAGATCCCATCTAAAGATCTGCCACAGATTATATCTGACCCTCATCCAGATTAAGATCCAGATTCATTGGAGATTAGATCGGGAGATACATCTATTATCTGAGATACTAGATCCAACCATAAGCTGTGCCCAAACCCAAGGAGAGTTCTTAAATAACAACTTAACCATATTCTAGGGTTTATCTTGTTTTGGCAATAAAGTCCCACGATCACATGCTTGTCATGTGACTCTTCTGCTAGCGAATGTTACTTCGTAACATAAACTAGCTAAATAAAGACATAGGACATAAAAAAGGGGCTAAAGTGAATCTAAATAGAGAAAGAAAGCTAGTATAGGGTAAAAATAAAAGTAACTCCCATCTAAATAGTGTCAGTTCATAACACTTTACACCTCAGTACACTACTCTGTGACTGAGGTAAAACACTATTCCCAATCTCTTTCCATGTTGCTTATATTACCTGTAGTTACCAACAGGTAGTACTAATATCATAGTGCACTACTTCATAACTGAGTTATCAACAGGTTATGAGCCCTGACCATTAACTTGATTAAAAACTTCTAATCTGCAACAAATAATCTTGCACAGCTACCAATATGTCATATTTAACCAAACTTGGTAATAACTTTATAAAAATCCTGAAGCTTGGCACTACTGGGAAGAGTTGGCCCACTGTTTTACTCTTTATTCATCTACTTGGAAAAATGACCACAGCAGAGTACTATGAGGTACTAAAGGACCTGTTTGAGAAATACTCATTAGTTGTCAGTATTGAACTAAGATGTCAGCTTGGCAAACTGAAACTAAAAGATGGTGGTGACACATGTGCATACCTTGAGAAGATGATAGTTATGTGCAAAGAGCTCATGTCCATGGGCCATCCTATATCTGATGAAGATTTGTTCAATATTATCTTCACCTCACTTCCTTGGTCATATAATCCCACCTTATCATCCATCTCCTCAACTATTAAGCTTAATAGGACCACACTGTCACCTACTGCACTAATGGATCTCATTGTTGACCAGTATGATTACTTTGTTATGCAGGACAGGAGCAAGTCAAAGTCAAAAGCAAATAATGTCATTGTACTTATAACAGATGGTATGGAGAAAAGAAGGACTTCTACCCCTATGTGTTACAATTGTGGCTAGAAGGGCCATAAAAAGAGTCAGTACTGAAAGAAAGAAGGGGACTGCAAAGAAAAGGCTTCAAAAGGATGGAAACCATGTGATAAGAAGAACTCTTCTTCAAAGCCAAAGAACAATCACTGTGCAAACACAGCAGCTAGCAATAATAAGCCAGATGCTATATGGCTCATAGCTGTTGCCTGTCCACCTACCACTCAATCCACTATACACACAGTTTCCCCATCTTCCACCACTGTCAAGTTATACAATAGTGGCACTATACTTCATCTCATGCCATACTGTGAACATCTTCTTGACTATGTCAACATCCCACCTTATTCCATCAAAGCCACAAATAAGCAAATCTTTAATGCCATTGGTCATGGCAACCTTTACATTGAGCTATTCAATGGGAACTCAATAACCCCTGTTCTTTTCAAGGATGTCCTGTATGCACTGAATATGGGTGGAACTCTGATCTCCATCACAAAGCTCACTGCTGCTGGTTACATGGCAATATTCTGTGATTATTCCTGTTAGATTTTCACCAAGGATCAAAAGCTCCTTGGCAAAGTTCCCATCATTAATGGGCTATACAAAGTCCAGTGCTCAGTTACACCCTTTACCAGGACTGTTAGGGACTTACAAACCCTACTGATGAATGAACTACATGCCCATCTATGTTATATCACTTCTTTCTCTATTTGTAACATGCTTGCCAAGAATTGTGTCAAAGGCATCAAACTGGACCCATATAATGAAACTATGGGTCAGTGCAATGCTTGTAAATATGGGAAAGCAATCTGCAAACCCACAGGGAAGACTCATGAGCCTGCTCAGCAGGTTGCTCTTGGTGATAAGGTTTATAGTGATGTTTGAGGACCATTATCCATTACTATTCCAGGCCACAAATCTTACTATGTGTTCTTCACTAATGATCACACTTGATATACATGCCTTTATCTCCTAGGCATGAAATCTGAGACATTTAACTCTTATTGCTAATACAAAGCCTGAATGCAGACCCAGTTTGACATGTGCATCAAATGCCTCTGCACTGACCATAATGGTGAATACCTAGGTATTGGATTCAAATGTTATTTGACTTTTAATGGGATTGAGCACAAGCTTACCATGCATGATTACCCACAGTCTAATGGAGTTGCTGAATGGCTCAACCAGATCCTTGTTAAACATGTATGAATAATGTTGCATGCTAGCAGTCTTCCAAAAACACTATGGAGAGAAGTGATCATACACTGTGTGTGGGTAAAGAACAGGATGCCTACAAAAGTACTCAATGGTACAACACCATATGAGTTAGTCTATAAGTACAAGCCTAACCTCAAGGACATCCCTGTATGGGGTACTAAGGTTTGGATGCATGATTCTACCAGATCCAAAATTGATGACCATGTGCATGAAGGATTCTGGGTTGGTTTTGACTTCAAAAGCATGGCACACTGCATCTATTTCCCAGATGGCCCTCAGATGGCCATGGAGCATAATATCTCTTTTGAATGGCTCACTGGCACAAGTCTCCATCACTGACAACCCCAGGTTGATGTGGATTAACACTTGAACATAAATACCACAGGTCAGCTATCTGTTACTTCTCTAGAGGCTTAGCATGCACCCTTACCCTCCTGGATTCCTTCCCCTGCTCTGCCTCAACTCCCTGCATCACCTCCTACCATTATTCCACATTACTTGACCAGACCCCACATTGAATCACCTTATATCTGCTTGCTACATAAGGACATTGGCTCTCATGATGGTTGGCCAGATGAATATGTCTTGCTGCATAGTGTTGTCAGTATTGACCCAGTCAATAGCAAGGGGAAGCATGAATATAATATGAGCACAGAGATCCATGGTGGAGCTGGTGGGGTTAATGCAGCATCAACCTGGAAAGACAACTGCTGTGCTTACACAATGTTAGTGGCCACATGCAATGCAGAAGCCTTGGAACCATGTACATTAGAGGAAGCATGTGCAAGGCCAGATTGGCCTAAATAAGATGATGCTATCAAGTCAGAAATGATGAGCTTGAATGATGCATGCACCTGGGATGTTGTGGACTGCTCATCCAACAAAGTAAACATAGTTGACTGCAAGTGAGTATTCAAAATCAAGAAGAATGCAGCTGGTGAGATCAATAAGTACAAGGCATGGCTTATTACATGTGGCTTTATGCAAGTACACAGTATTGACTATTATGACACCTATGCTCTGGTCACTCATCTTGCCTCACTTTGTCTCATTCTTACCATAGCTGCCCACCATGACTGGGACATTGACATATTTGATTTTCACAGCACTTTTCTCAATGGCAAGCTAGATGACAATGAAGTCATTTACATGAAACTACCCTCTGGCTATGACAAAGGCAGTTGAGATATGGTTGCTCAACTTTAAGTCATTCTATATGGCTTGAAACAAGGGGTGCTAAAGTGGTACCAATACTTATGCAGCAAGCTGGAGCAATTAGACTTTACCTGTACTAAAGCAAATTAGGGAGTATTTATTGCTTACATTGGGACTGATTTACTCATTCTTGCATTGCATGTTGATGACTGCATGGTGAAAGGGAGCTTAAGTGAACTCATCAAGGTGTTCAAAGCTGAAATTGGAACTTATTTCAAGATCTCAGACTTGGGTCCCATTAGCTGGCTTCTTGGGATGAAAGTTACATGGGATCATACCACTTATACCATCTTAATTTTGCAGGAACCCTACATTGACACTATTCTGATAAAATACAACTTTGACAGTGTGAAACTGGCTTCAATCCTAATGGACCTAAATCTACCATTATTCTGAAATCAGTCTCCAAAATCCTTACTAATGCTGTCAAAATACACCAGGTCCCACACTGAGCTATTCTAGGGTTGTTGATGTACCTTGTGGTGGATACCAGACTGAATATTACCTTTGCCACCTTGACACTTGTCCAATTCATGGACAACCCCAGCTTAGCTCACTGGAAAGCTCTCAAATGAGTTTACCACTACCTGCTTGGCATAAGAGGCTGGAAGCTGACCTATGGTACACAATTGTCAAGCCTTGTCAGCTATGCTGATGCAAATGGCACATTTTAGGAACACTGTCATGCTATTACTGGATTCATGTTTATTATAGATGAAGGAGCTATCCTCTGGGGATCATGCAAGCAGGAGTTTGTTACTCTCTCCACCATAGAGGCCAAGTATGTTGCTGCCACATATGCTGCCAAAGAAACTATATGGCTTCATTGACTTGTTGATACTCTTACCAAGGTTCTCCCTTCAGTCAAGGTCAAGCACTTTGCCTATGAACTAGGGCTGCATGCTTAAAGGGGAGTGTTGAACTTTTATCACTATAATATCTGATTATGTAACTGTGTTATATAGTTTCACAGTTCATCTCAACTTTACACCTCAGTGCACTACTCTGTGACTAAGATAAGATACTATTTCCTATCCCTTTCCATGTTGCTTATACCACCTGTAGTTACCAACAGGTAGTACTAATATCATAGTGCACTACTCTGTGACTGAGTTATCAACAATTCCAATCCAGCTTACAACTGGTCCTTATATCTAGTAAGCCAATCTAGCCCTCTAACTTCCCTCCATGCAATTCCAGTCCTCTGCCCTTACTCTATTCCATTGCAACTGCACTTGTATACTTTCTGCCTTTCCATCAGTACATGCTTTCCTGGCCCTCTGCTCCTGCTTCACTCTATTCCATTTCTAGTTCTATCTCTGTTCCCAGTTAAGTACTACCTTAATTTCACTTCATCTTCTCTGGACCACTCTGCTATAACTCTATATCTAGTTCCACTCCCAGTTACTATTACTATTACTGTTACTATTCCCATTCCTGTTCCTTGTTTCCTCTTACTTTTTCCTGTCAACATTCAGTTTCAGCCTAACATAATTGGACATTGTTTCCCTGACATCTCCATTCATTTCTTAGATACTTTGCTTCTGAGTTGCACCTGTCTCACTTTGCTACACACCTAGATAGTGTTATGATGGCAATGTTGGATATATTATGTTTCCTCTTTTCTTTCTCCTCTTTCCTTGTCCTACTGCCTAGCTTCTGCTCTTCTTGCACCTCAGGTGCTTTCCTGTGCCTTTTCTTCAAATACATTCCACTCTTCTTGCATTCTGGCCTTGTCTAGACTACTCTCTTGTTATGCCCTTTGCCCAGGCCTTCTATCTTTTAATCAGCTGACTTATAATTGTTCCATCACTTTCCATCCATTTCCACATGGATACCTTACTCATTATTCATCAGCATAATTACCTTAGTCATCTCCACTCAAACCTTGTTAGTTATACTATAAAGTAGTGTCTTTCCTGTTTTCCCTCTCTTTACACTACTTTTACCTTGCAATCACCTCATAGTCCTCACATCCTTTTGTTCTTGTACCTAGTACTCAGAATTCACTATTTGTGTCCTGGCACTTATCCAGAGAGTCATCAGCATCTGACTTTGGCACACCCCTGGGAGTGTAGCTGGTATCACTTGGACATAACACTTTATTTGTTGTCTTTCACTCATCTTGAGGCTTACCTTTGGTATTGCCTCTTTCACTTTCTCCACAGCAAGGTCTATGCCTGTCCCTACCTGGGCCTAACATAACAAAAGAAGTAGCATATTCTACTTGTGACTATTATTGCTATAGTCTGCTCCCACCATTCCACCCAAACAACCTTCACTGTTTGATTTCCTCTGGGGTGAGCCTAGAGCCTCTACCTTAGACCCTTTTGAGTCCACTTTGGAGCCTAAGAACCTCTCTTCTCTGGATTGCCCATTGTCACATTCTATGCCAATGGGTCAACTCTGCTATGTCTCTGATACAACTCTGGTTGCTTTTATGCTTTAAGCTGTGTACTTCCTAGTTTCCTTTACCTCTGTCTTTTCCTATCTAATGATTGATTACAACTTTACCTATGCTAACTCTGTATTATTCTGATACAACTCTGTTGTTCCTCTAACCTCACTTTCTGTTCCTGTTCCTTTATGCCACACTTCTCCCTGTTATTACTTAGTTTCAGTTTGACATTATTTGACATTGTCTCCTCTGACATCTTCATTCATATCCAGAATGCATTGGCACCTGCTTTGCTTAAGAGACAACTCCTTTCATATCTCCATTTTCTCCTTAGATAATCTGTCTCTCTGAGGTATAAGTACTGGAGTTCTGTATCTTGTACTTCAGTTTGAATATCAACCATAATATGATGTTACAATCTCCCCCAGACCCCTCCTGCCTCATGACTTGACATCATACCCTACCCTACAGTCCCTTAACTTACTCCACAACTTGATGTCATGCCTTTTGTTGGGAAAAAGCCCTACAGCCAATTCTGGACCTCCGATAGTCTCTGACCCCTCTGTAAATTGGGGCATTTGGTACTAGCATAAGGGCACACCACATAAGGTGAAGCCAAGCCCTGTCCACTCTGGATTTATCTGGAGTATCCCCAAAGTACATCAAAACATTTATAACAGTATATTCAAACTCCCACTTGTGCTGGTACTGCTATCATGTCTATCTGTGTAATCAGAGCTTGCTCCCATGCTGTCCTAGATCAGTTTAAGAGCTTCTCTGCTCGCCACACACCAGGCTCAGCCTCACAGACTCCTGCTTCCTTCCATTCATCCATATCTAGTGCTTAAGTTGATGAAGCCCCTGATGGTTCCAAGGTTTCTCAACCTCCCCATACCCCTGACAACCATGGCACCCAGCCAGGAGTACCAGATGAACCCAGAGATAACCCCTCCAATGGATATTCCAATATTTTGGAGGATGACCCTGAATCTTTTCCAGACCCAGAACCTATTCCCATTTACCATGACACTATTACTGATCTCACTAGCACCATCCATGGATTAGCTCACTCTTTTCATTGTACCCCTGAAACATTGCAGCATACCAAAGTATGGGAACCAGACCAGTTTGACAGAACTAATCCCCAGAAACTCCACATTTTTCTAGTGCAATGTGAATTAAATTTCCAGAATTGTCCCAAAGCCTTTGCCAATGACTGAGCCAAGGTCACTTATGCTTAGTCCTACCTTAAGGGCATGGCATTGGAATGGTTTAAGCCTGACCTCCTCCTTACCAAAGACCCTGATTTCTGCCCCTTGTGAATAAACAATTATAAGGAGTTTGTTCAGGAACTCTGGATCAACTTTGGACCCCATGACCCAGTCGGAGATGCAGAGCACCAGCTAGACCAGTTGACTATGAAGGATGGTTAATGAATCAACAAATATGTAGTTGAGTTTAACAGAATTGCATCTCAAGTCCAGGGTTATGGAGAAGGTGCTCTCCACCACTATTTCTATAATGGTCTTCCAGACTGTATCAAAGATGACCTTTCCCATGTTGGCAAGCCACTGACACTCATGGAGCTATGCCAGCTGGCCCAGACCATTGACACTTATTACTGGGAGCACAAATCTGAACTCAGCCAACAAGGAAAGTTGTCTCATCTGTCCAAGTCCTCTGATAAATCCACCATATCCTCTGCTTTGACCTCCAGTCCTAATGAATCAAGGAACAAGTCAGCTACTCACTTCAGCTCCTTCAAGTCATCCATTCCCCAGAAACAGGACTTATCATCCAAGCTTGGTAAGGATGGTAAGCTCACTACCAAAGAACACAAGCATCAACTGGAGAATCACCTCTGTTTGTTCTGTGGTATTGCAGGGCATATAGCAAAGAACTGCCCTAAGTTTTCCTCCAAGGTGGCCAAAGCTTGCAGTGCCAAAACCTCCACTTCAGAAACCAAACCAGAGATCTCTGTCTCAAAGGTGAAAAAATAGTCCACAGCCTCCATGACTCCACATGGGCTGGAGGTTGTATTGATCCTTTCTGTGCTTTACTGGAGGTTAAACTTAACATGTTTGTTCTTTTAGATAATGCTTCACTTATGCCTCTCATCACCCTTGTTTCACAAGAAATTCCTCCATTTTCTGCCCTGATTGACTCTGGTTCTTCAGATTGCTTCATAGATACCAAGTTAGTCAGTACTTACAATCTTCTGACTTATTCCGTTCCTCCATTGCAGCTCCGACTATTTGATGGCTCTTTCAATTCTATGATTATGAATGCCATTGATCTTTCTGTTTGTTTTGAAACTGGTAATATCACTCTGATGATGTTCTATGTCACTCCATTGGATGGATCTAGTTCTCTTGTTCTAGGACACAACTGGCTTGCCTGCTACAATCCATTAATTGACTGGGTATCAAGTCATATCTCATTCCAATCATCTGAACCAAACATGCCAATACCTCTGAGCTTACCTCCACAGCCTCCAGTTTCTCTGATCCAAGCTGACTCCAAACCCAATTTACCATGCTCCCATGACCCCAAACCTCTGTTGATCAAGCTACTTAGCTTATCAGCATTCATATGTACCTATAGCCTTGATGGCTTAGTCCCATTCTATCTGCAGCCCTGATCCTCAGAGAGTCATCTCCACTCTGCTTCTATTGCTTCTCCTCCAGCCAACCTTTCTGGCATTCCTCAGGAATATCATGACTTTGCTGATGTATTTAGCAAAAGCAAGGTGGCTACTCTTGCCCCTCACCACAAGTTTGACCTGAAGATTGACCTGGAAAAAGGCACCTCACCACCTGTCAGCACCACCTATTCCCTGTCACCCTCTGAGCTTGAAGCACTTAGGACTTTCCTAGACAAACATCTTGCTACTGGTTTCATCTGACCCTCTGCATCTGCTCATGCTGCCCCTGTCCTCTTTGTCCAGAAGAAGGATGGATCCCTCCAGTTGTGTGTAGATTTCTGAGGACTCAACAAGATCACAAAGAAAGACCACTACCCTCTTCTGCATATCTCTGATCTCCTTGATGCTCCGAGCTGTGCAACCATTTATATCAAACTCAATCTTAGGCACACTTACCATTTAGTTTGTATTGCTAAGGGCAATGAGTGGAAAACCTCTTTCCATATGTGCTATGGCTCCTACAAGTGGCTTGTCATGCCATTTGGGCTCACCAATGCCCCTGTGGCTTTCCAGTGGTTCATTAATTCTATCTTTGCTGATCTTCTTGATATTTCAGTAATTATTTATTTGGATGATATCCTAATTTTCTCTGCCGACCAGATATTACATACCAAGCATGTCCATGAAGTCCTCCACTGCCTCTGAAAGCATGGCCTCTTTGCCAAACCCAAGAAATGTGAATTCTATACTGATTCCACTGAGTATCTTGGATATCTACTCTCTCCTTTCAGGCTCACAATGTCCTCTGAAAAGGTTCAATTCATCCTGGATTGGCCCAAGCCTCACAAGATCAGAAATATCCAGTTCTTCCTTGGTTTTGCTAACTTCTACTGCTGCTTCATCCAGGGCTACTCTAACATCATCATTTCCCTGACTTACCTCACCTGCAAGTCTGTTTGTTGGGATTTCGACACTTCTTGTTGTGCTGCTTTCCAGTACCTCAAGGATGCTTTTACTTCTGCTCCTATTTTGATCCATTGGGTCCCCAATGCTCCTCTCATCATTGAGACTGACACCTCCAACTATGCAATCACCAGAATCCTCTCACTCTGGTCCTCAGACAACAAGGTCCACCCTGTCACTTTCTATTCATGTATGCTCACTGCACCAGAACTCAAGTATGACACCCATGATAAGGAGCTTCTTGCTATTTTCACTGCATTCAAGACCTGGCATCATTACCTCAAAGGTTCCAGTTCTCTAGTGGATATTGTCACTGATCACAAGAACCTGGAATATTTCACTACATCTAAACTTCTGATCCACCAGCAAGTCCGCTGGTTGGAGTTTCTCTCTCAGTTTAATCTGATCATTTGTTTTTGCCCTGGCTGTTTAGGTGCTAAACCAGATGCTCTAACTCAACAATGGAATGTCTATCCCAGTGCAGAGAATGGCAACTATGCCCTCATCAATCCACATAACTTCCGGTCTGTGTTTATGCAGGAACAACTCACTGTATCCCTCTAGACTTCCTTTCTAGCATTTCCAATCTTCTGGTCCACATTCCTCTTTGACATTGAAATCCTCCATTGTGACATCATCTTGGCACTCTCTTCTGACTCTACTGCCTCTATTCACTGTTCTGGTATCCTCCCATCTGACTCTTGTTGGTCTAGAGACCCAGAAGGTTTCTTGTATTTGGACAACCACATCTATGTCCCTGATGCTTTTGACCTCTAACTCTGGGTCCTCCACTACAAGCATGACCATCCCTTATCTGGACACTTTGATCAGAATTGGACACTGAAGCTCATTTGCCAAGAGTATACCTGGCCTGGCATTCGAGCATTCATCAAGGAATATGTTTCTTCATGTACAGCTTGTGCCCATGCTAAGGTACCCCATCACAAACCCTACAGTTTCCTCAAGCAGCTCCCCATTCCAGAAAAGCCATGGAATTCCATATCTATGGATTTCATTGAACAGCTCCTGGCTTCCTCCAGTTACTCTTCCATCCTTATTGTTGTAGATCATCTATTGAAGCAGTGTGTCTTCATTCCTACAGATGACAAGGTGACCTCCCCAGAGCTTGCTAAACTCTTTTTACTCCATGTGTTTTTCAAACATGGAGTTCTCTCCCACATCATCTTTAATCAAGATTCTGAGTTTGTTTCCCATTTCTTCTGTTCTCTGAGTCAAGCCCTCAATATCCATCTCCACTTCACCTCTGGATATCATCTGGAGGGTGACGGTCAAACCAAGTGAATGAATCAAACCCTGGAGCAGTATCTACACATTTATTGCAACTATTAGCAGGACAACTGGTCCAAACTCCTGCCCCTCACAGAGTTCACTTATAACAATGCCCCTAATGCTACCACAGGTGTTTTTCCTTTCTTCGCAAACAAGGGCTATTATCCAAACATCTCCATGCACCCAGAATGTGATCTCACCTCTATCTGAGCTCGAGAATACACCATAGACCTTGACTCTCTCCACACCTTCCTTCATGAAGAAATAGCTGCCACCCAAGTCAGATACTAAGGACCCACAGATATTCAATGATCTCTAGCACTGGACTTTAAAGTAGGTGACCAGGTATTTGTCAAGGCTAAGTACTTTAAAACTACACAGCCTTCCAAGAAACTTGTCAAAAAGAACTTAGGTCCTTATTCCATTATCGCTCAGGCAGGCTCACTGTCCTTCACACTTCATCTCCTGGAGAATATGAAGTCTGTTCATCTGATCTTTCATGTTTCTCAACTTGAACCCTCTGTCCCCAATGTGATTCCAGATTGCATGCAACCATCCCCACCCCCAGTCAAGATTGACAGTGAACCAGAGTTTGAGATTTCCAAAATCCTAGACTCAAAGATAGATCATAGGTAAAGGAACTGCAAATTACTATATTTGGTTAAGTGGTTAGATTATGAGGATACTAATGAGGAGACCTCATGGCTCCTTGCCACTGAATTAGGGCATACTTTGGAGATCATTGAGGAGTTTCATCTCCATTACCCAAACAAACCTGGGCCATCTTATGATTAACCAACTGTAGTGGATCTAGTGATCTAGTTACAAGATCCTCTACCTATTCTAAGATTGCCTTTTCAATCTACCACAGAAATTTCGCCAACCTCCACACAAAGTTCCAATAGCTCTGCTGCCACCTTGTCCACCTTCCTGTTCTCACTCCCCAAACTCCTGGCTTCTCCAGTCTCCTCCACCCATGCTGTTCCCAATGCATTAATCAGCTGCTTCAGCAGCTGGTTCTTGCATTTGGCCTCTTGCTGTACCTTTTGATCCATCTCCCTTATTAATGCCTCCACCAGGCAACAGCCCTCAGCCACCTGCTGAAGACCCTCCTTTGTCTCCTCTGAGTCTGCCCTGCTATTGGGCACCCCTTTCTTTCCCACCTTCTGTCTCCACTTCCTCTCTGGCTTCTCCTGGCTGGGGTGGTTGCACCTTATCTTTGCCTCTATACAGGCAAGGCATGATGTCAACTTGCCTGGGCCTACCTGGCACTCCAGTTCCTGGTTATTGCACCTCCAGCATCTCTGGCACCCCAGTCCCTCTTCTGCTCTCCTCTTGCCATTGCTGTTACTCAACCCCACCTCCTGAGCTTGGTGAAGTTTCTTCACCTAAGCCAGTTTTTAAGTGCTAGGTCTGGACCCCATTTCCAATACTCACCCATTTCTGGACCACTGCCACTGCTTTCTAAGTCTCCTCCACTTTCTTCTGAGCCTCCTCCTCTCTCCTCACTTTTCCCCACTGCTTCCACTTAGCATACTTTGTATCATCAAGCTCCTTTTCATCTTTGATGCGCTCCTCCAGGTGCTCATCAGACCAGGTGTGAATGTTAGTGAATGAAGACATGATGAGGGATACTAGTGTGGAAGTCTCTGGGGTGATATTTGCTTTTATGGTTTTCTGGCCAGCTAAACCCCAATGCACACTCTGCTCACTTATTCATCAAGAGCATGTGCTTCACAGCCTTCAGGGGTTCAGGCCTTAAGAGGGGAATACTGTCACATCCCATGCCAATGGGTCAACTCTGCTATGTCTCTGATGCAACTCTGGTTGCTT